>JAAXCT010001570.1:0-154442 GCA_012490785.1 Eragrostis nindensis
TATTTCTACACCACGAATAAATCCGCAAGCGCACGGAATAACGTCGTAGCACTTCACCCAGGAGTATTCCAAGGTATCGTATTTGTTTTCCCCAGGAACGGAGGTATCCTGCAGCAAGGTTAGTTTTACCCAAGGACACACAAGAACGATAGTAGTGTAGGATTGAGAGGATGAATAAAGATCTAGTTATCCTTAGGATGACGCACTCAAGCTCTACTTGTCTACTTCGGGCACTGGTATAGACCTTTCTGCCAAGTCACGCCAGCCTGTAGCTCTCTACGACGAACCCGAACGTGGAGGATTACAAGGGACGGACAGGGCTGTCACCACCTGCCGCCTACCTCTACAAACCGTGGGGCACGCTGCAAACAAGGTAACCTCTAGCCTAGACACCACGTCTATGCCGTCGATTACTACTCTAACCCCGGTCCTGGTACTGATTCAGAAGGCTAGAGCACTCCTTGCGGAGCGATGATCCCGCAAACAAGTATAACAAGATAACGACTAGTAAACAATGCTCGCTAGATCAATATCACCACGAATACTAACTTATGAATAAGAACAACGAACGAACTATGAACGAACGACGAACGAAGAACGAACGACGACCGAACGAAGACGAACGACGAACGAAGAACGAACGACGAACGAACGAAGAACGAACGATGAACTATAATAAGATAATATCCGCCAAGGTACAAGATTTGGGCTAAGTCCTCACAAAGGGAGGACTACCCCTCTCTTCTCTCCCTGCCTCTCTCCTCTACTCTACTACTATACAAGAGGCCCTTGGCCTGGATGGGAGTGGAATGACTTGTGTCTTGTGTTGTGTGTTGAAAGGAGGGGGGTAACCCCTTATTTATAGCCTTGGTAGGTCGGTTTGGGGGTCCTCCACCGCCTTTGGGCATTGATTGCTGGCTGAACCGACCTTGGTATGACGGTGGGAAACTTCCATAAAAAGATGAGCCTTAGAGGCTAAGCTCTGGGTCGGCCGACCTGCCCTGTGGGGTCGGCCGACCTGCCTTTGCCGCCTCTTGCTTTCCTTCTTCTCTGGCATATCCTCTGGCATATCCTTGATTTGATTCTAGATGCTATCCTCTGAGATATTCTTTATATGATTCTGATATGATCCTTGGATATGATTCTGATATGGATCCTCCGAAATATTCTTGATATGATTTGGGTTGATTTGGTGGGTCCATATATCTTTGCCATTATTGAGGATCTCCAGGAGAGGATATTTCTTCATGTCTCCTTGATATTGGGCTTTTGGGGAGATATCTTTATTCCGGGGAAAATCGGTGTTTCCAGAGTGGGCCTTTTATGCTTCCTTTTCCCCGTTTTCCTATGAAATGCAGCTGCACTCACAAATTCACCAAGACTCGTGGAATCCGTTAGTTTCAAGTCCTAAGTCTACCTTTGGTGTTTGATTTGAGGGCAAAAGGTGCAGCTAGTTGACGGTTTATTTTGGGTCTAAGAGCCGTCAACAACTCCCCCACACTTAGCCTTTGCTCGTCCTCGAGTAAAGCTGAAGGACTAAGGTGGAACATAACTTTCTTTGGTATGATGCTAGCATACAAGTTATTCCAAGCCATACCTGCACCCGTGAACTTTGATGTGTCTACCATGTCATCTTGGGCGGTTGAGGAATGGAACGGTCATGATTCAAGTCATCGTTGCTGCATCTGCTGAGTAACTTGGGTTTTTGAAAGATTTTCAAAAGTAAAAACATAGCTCATACTCCTCGAATGATAACTCTCAGATCGCTCAATGTGTATGATTCCTCACCAAGGCATTTGATTTGCCTCTTTTCATCCTACTTCTATGTAAGGCTTTATGTGGAGCTTGGTAGGGAATGAAAAGGAGCATACTTGCATTACTTATGTTGCTAAGTCAAAAACCGGATCCAAGGAGATAACAAGTCATACAATCTGATCAAGAATGTGCATGTGTGTGGATAAGTGTATGATAAAAGTGAATATGGTGGATACTCCTTGATGTGATGATGTCTCTCTCTTGATTGCTTTTTATTTGAGAACATGGCTATCACTTATTTTCTTTCTTCTCTCTTTTTTTTTTTTCGATCATGCTCAACATGTTTGAGCGGTTCTTTCTTTTTTTTTTATTCATGCTCATGCATATGAGCACTCTTTCTTTCTTTCTTTTTTTTTCAACTTCTCTCTCTCTTTTTTTTCGATAGCCATGTCTCTTTTGCAAGAATATTTGGAGAGAGACATCAAGAACAAATGACGGAGTATTTATTTTGGTGGATGGATGAAATGGTGTGGCTAACTTCCAGTGTAGAAGTTTAGCATGTTTTGTGGTGGTGTATGTGTACGTGATCTTGATCATGAAAGTATGACAAGCATCTCACAAGGGTCACAACAATTTGACAAAGCTCAAAGCAATAACAAGCAGCATTTGTAGAGGTTTTCAATATGATCATTATTTGGCTCTGGTGGGAATATAAGATCATTGAGGAGTGCAAAGCTATGGATTTTGAATTTGCAAGATAAATTCCCAAGCACTTTATGCAGAATAAGCAAGATTCCTCTCATCCAACCATATCACATTCGCCAACAACTTAGATAAACATGGGGTCCTATGAGATTGGTGTTCACAAGCAACAGGTGTATGATGCGAGGAATAAAGAGTATGCAGGCCAACCAGGTGAAAGTATGTTGGTTCATTTTATATTTGAGTTAAATCTACAAGATTATTTTGAAAGATTATTTTAACTCAAGAATAAAGGAGAAGGGTATAGGATGCGCAAACCATCGCCGTGGATGAAGTGGAGATCAAGTGGGACCTTTGGGTGTTTGATCGAACCAAGGGGTTCAATCATTCTTTGTTTTCTTGTGCCCAATGGCTCCACTCCTTAGCGTGTTGATCAGTGCGATGTTGTGCATCGTGTTGGTGGGAGATCTCGAATGTATGCGTGATGAAGACAGAGAGATCTCCCCCACACTTGTTCTTGTACCTGGCTTCTTTTTATTCAAAACAAACAAAAGAATGTGAAACAAAAAGGACTCTACCGGGGTTAAAGACCGGGGAGCCTAAATTTATTCAATTGGAAACTAGCTCAAGGCGCATTATGTGTTTTGAAAAAGGAAGTAAAAGCGCCTATTTTATTCATATGTTTTTATTTATTTATTTCTTTATTTGACTTTAGATTCTTTTTCAACTTTTTATTTTATCATGTAAGGTGAAAGTGAAAAGATACAAGTTGCGATACAATTTACCTTAGTGGGGGAGGGAACCTCCCCCACACTTGTTCTTTGCTCATAGCCCTTGATTGGGGTTGAACCCCATGCGTTGGTTGTGGGTCTTGAGATTGACCGGGCTTTGTTGCAGCGCGGCGTTGATGTTGGCACATTGATCCTCAATGGTTTGCTGCCATCATGTGCCACGACGAACCTCAAGCCTCATATCCTTGCGTGGGTTGGTCCCAACCAAGTGATACTTAGTTGTTTCCCACCCCGCTTAGATATTCATAGGCTGGGGCTGCGGTGGTGGCACCTTCATGGCTGCATTCCTCGACCTTTTCCAAGTAATCCCTGCCAAAAACACTACTCCTGCAAGCAATCCTCATCCAACTTGGAGAGGGATGGTTAGCTCTCATAGCATATACAAATAAAGTCCCGGGTTAGGTAACCGGATCTCATTTGTATAGCTGAGGAAGATAAGCACAAGCGAATCATGTGACCATGTATGAGTGTGACCATAAACATGATAATTCTCATTGAGAAAAGATCAGGGCTCATTGATATAAGAAACTTAAGCATTTGTAAAGCCCAGACTCTATAAGCAACATGAGCAATCAACGAGGTGCACTCAACAGGTCCTGGATGCTTGAAAAGTTCTAACCATTGCAAATGCATTGCATAGGAGAGATTCTTAAGTTATAAACCATGGCAGCAGGATTCTAAGCTCATTCCTCATAGAAAGGTCAAATGATTGTCTTAAGGAACACAAGTCATAGCAAGCCATTCATGCATCAAGCACAGGGTGGAATGTGATACTTTGCCAAAGAGCATGCTTGCGAAGACTAGGAGTTGTAGAAAAGCTCAAGCAAGCAATGCTTATGGAAACCTAGTAGTAGACCAAGATTGTTCCATGAAAGCACTTGATACTCATTCAGCAAGAACCGAAGAATAAAACCATTGTCTACTACTAGCAGGGTGCATAAAAACTGTATGGCAAGTAGGACGAACCTTCCAGCAAAACTTTCTTCATCTCACCCTATGGCTTCTCATCATTGGCAAAGTTAACATTCATACCTGTCTTGTGCAGCAATTCCGAGTCACATACTCATGTGTGAGCGTGGACACGGTTCCATGAGTGTTGTAAGCTTGCATCTCCTCATCGCACACCAAGATGGATTGGTGTGAGAGAGGAGTCTCGACGTGTTGTTCTCATCGTGGTCCACCTCCATGGGATACTCTTGAAGCTCTTCATGCCAACCTTCTTGAGCTAGGCATGAGCTCGATGGAGAGGTACGAATATGTGTCACGTCGAGAGTGACTTGGGTTTGAGCTTGTCGCCTTCTTCAACGCATCGATGAGCCACTTGTTGGCCCATTTCATAGCTGCACACAAGAGCGAGAACACAAGAGCAAACTCGAGAACGGGTTATGTTAGTGTAAACAAAAGTGGCACACCCATGGATTGCTCTTGCAAGGCTCTTTTTTTTTCGCAACTCAAATCATGAAAACAAACTAAAAGAAGAAAAGGGAAATCTTTTTCTTACGTTTGAGGCAAAACGCAAAAAGGATTTGTCTCAAATTTATTTTTCTTTGAATGATTTTCAAGTAGAAAAAATAAAAGAAGAGTTGGAACACTTCCAACAACGAAGAACTTATTTTGGGAAACTCCCCAACATGAAAATGGAAAAGCAAAAAGGGAGAGAGAAAATATTTTTCTTAAACTTGAGATAAAATACAATGGAAAATTGGGGAAATGCGAGAGCAAGAATTTCGTTGTAAGGGTGCTTGAGTGAAATTTGAAGAGTCCAAACACCCTTGCATCCAAATAAAGCCCAAATTGGTCACCAGCCCCACTTGGCTATAAAATGCCATAGGAGGTTGTGCCAAAATGTTTCAGAAATTTTGCTCAAAGCATTTTCCAACAAAAGAATATCTCAAATTCATTTTCCCAAAATTGTTATTTCAAAAGAAATGAAAATCTCTTTGTTTTTCAAAGAAGAAAAAAAAGAGTTGGAGGAGGTCCAACTTGCTGGAGAATTATTTTGGAAACTTCCAAAAAAATACAAATGGAAAAATCAAAGAAAGATGGAAATATTTTTTTTCTTGAATTTGAGACACAATCCAATGAAAACTTTGGAGAAAGGTGTGAAGAATGAAGTCCAATTCGGTCAACAACCCCACTTGGCTATAACAGCCATAGGAGGTTGTGCCAAATTTCCACCAAAAGTTTGCTCAAAACATTTTTTTCATCAAAAAGTAGTCTCAAAAATCATTTTCCAAATTTATTCCCTTAAAAGAAATAAAATATTTTTTTATGCAAAATGCAAAGTGGTTTGAAAAATCCCAAACATGATTTGGAAAAATTCAAACATGCAAGAATGCAAGTGAAAATCAAATATGCATTTTTGTGGAAAAAGCAAATATGCAAAACAATGCAGGTGAAAATTTCAAACATGCATGGATGCAAATCGGGGAAAACAAATATGCATGTTAAAGAGAAATCAAATATGGAAGAAGCAAATATGAGATAACTACCGATTATCCTGTCGGCAAGGGCATCATCATTTTAAGTCCGAAGCAAGACTTTTCTCCGTCATGTTCTTGATAATTTAGTCCCGGAGAATGATCTGCATGGTTAGTGCCAAAAATGCAACCACGAGATTTGCAATATTTATGATAAATGAAAGCATCTACAACCATCCTGAAGAACAAGTAGCAAAACAGATAAACAAGGTGGTTGTAGGCATCAAGTGTGGTTTTGGGACTAACGATGCTTGACTCTAGAGATTCATCAAGTGAGCATGTATCAAAAGGTTGTTCAAGGAAGAAGCTCTCATGCTCATTCAAAGATTCATCTTTGGATTCTAGAGTCGATGCCTCAAGAAATTCCATGGCCGAAGGATTTTCTTCGAGAAGTTCTTGATCATCATCAAGAATGATGCAAGGAGGGCCAGAGGGAAAGGACTCAAGTGAGGCAGAAGAAGAGGATCGTTGGATTTGAAGTGTTTGTTCCTTCTTGTCCTCTTCTTGGTTGGAAAACTTCTCATCCTCATGAAGAGCAAGATCGGGTGATATGAATGGAGATATGAACTTTACTTGCTCGAGTGGTGAATGATCAAGGTGAGGTTTCACCAAAGGATTTTGAGTGGTAGTGGTGGCGAAAGAAGTTTTCCACTGGTTTTCTTTTGGATCCTCCTTGTGAAATGATTCTTTTGGAGGATCGGGAGGAGAAGGAGGTGGTTTCTTTACCCAAGTGTAATTCGAGGTATTCCCATAATCTTCAAAAATTATTTCCTCAAACATCGGATATTCAAAGGGTTCATCTTCTTCTTCCTCCTCCATCATTTGTGGTTTGGGGGGTGATGTAGAGGCTGGTGGTTTTTGATAGGAAGAGTTCAAGGTGTTTCCGTAGCCTCCAAAGATATCATCCCCAAACTTGGATGGGAACTCCAGAGGTTTTTCATCCTCTTTCATTGTTCGTGGCTTGGGTGAGGGCTCAACGGTCGAATGATATGATTTAGAAGTCAAAGGCTTGCATTCGGCAGTTGGAGTCTCCTCACAGCTCGACTTGGGTTCTTCTGGCGGTTCGAAGGAAAAGGGAGTGTTTTCTCGATACGACCTTCTAAAAGTTCTTTTCCTTCGGCTAAGGTTTTATGAAAGAAAGATCCGCCAGCAGCATTGTCGAGATAAAGTGCGGTGTTTTTGCTCAACCCCGAATAAAAATGTTGCAATAAAACTGGTTCGGGGAGCAAAAGTTCTGGGCCGGAATCGGTCAATGAACAAAACCGAACCCAAGCCGCACTAAGGGTTTCTTCCTCTTCTTGGCGAAAGTTAATTATTTCCGCTCGTAGAGCAGTGATACGAGATACGGGAAAAATGCTAGACAAAATTTGTCTCGCAATTCTTTCCAATCGCCGTTCACTCTCTTAGCGGTGTAAGTGTACCATTGCTTCGCCTTCCCATTGAGGGAGAAGGAAAACAATGTCCACTTTAAGGTTTCATGTGTCATGCCATTGATCAATCGGCATGCACACAATTGCTCAAACTCTCGCAAGTGTTGAAAAGGATTTTCATCTTTAAGACCAGAGAAAGATAAACCTTTGATCAAAGCAATAAAACTGGGGCAAAGCTCATAGCTTGATGAACAAACTGGTTGTGATGATAAAGGTGGCTCTAAGAGCTCGCCCCGTGGAGCAGAGAATGATTGAATCATAGGTTGTGGCTCCATGGTAAATGTTTTTGGTATTTTTCTTTAAGTGGATAGGTGAAGGTGTGAAAAGGATGGAAGGGATAGATGGTGGAATATTTTTTTTTTCTTTAATGATGGTAAAGGAAAAAGGTAAAGGATACAATACGAGGGCAAACCTGGTTCGCAGCAGAGATAGCAACCGTTCCCCGGCAACGGCGCCAGAAATGCTTGTTGGTATTTCTTACACCACGAATAAATCCGCAAGCGCACGGAATACCGTTGTAGCACTTCACCCGGGAGTATTCCAAGGTATCGTATTTGTTTTCCCCAAGGAACGGAGGTATCCTGCAGCAAGGTTAGTTTTACCCAAGGACACACAAGAACGATAGTAGTATAGGATTGAGAGGATGAATAAAGATCTAGTTATCCCTTAGGATAGACGCACTCAAGCTCTACTTGTCTACTTCGGGCACTGGTATAGACCTGGTCTGCCAAGTCACGCCAGCCTGTAGCTCTACGACGAACCCGAACGTGGAGGATTACAAGGGACGGACAGGGCTGTCACCACCTGCCGCCTACCTCTACAAACCGTGGGGCACGCTGCAAACAAAGGTAACCTCTAGCCTAGACACCACGTCTATGCCGTCGATTACTACTCTAACCCCGGTCCTGGTACTGATTCAGAAGGCTAGAGCACTCCTTGCGGAGCGATGATCCCGCAAACAAGTATAACAAGAATAACGACTAGTAAACAATGCTCGCTAGATCAATATCACCACGAATACTAACTTATGAATAAGAACAACGAACGAACTATGAACGAACGACGAACGAAGAACGAACGACGAACGAACGAAGAACGAACGACGAACGAAGAACGAACGACGAACGAACGAAGAACGAACGATGAACTATAAATAAGATAATATCCGCCAAGGTACAAGATTTGGGCTAAGTCCTCACAAAGGGAGGACTACCCCTCTCTTCTCCCCTGCCCTCTCTCCTACTCTACTACTATACAAGAGGCCCTTGGCCTGGATGGGAGTGGAATGACTTGTGTCTTGTGTTGTGTGTTGAAAGGAGGGGGGTACCCCTTTATTTATAGCCTTGGTAGGTCGGTTTGGGGGTCCTCCACCGCCTTTGGGCATTGATTGCTGGCTGAACCGACCTTGGTATGACGGTGGGAAACTTCCATAAAAAGATGAGCCTTAGAGGCTAAGCTCTGGTCGGCCGACCTGCCCTGTGGGGTCGGCCGACCTGCCTTTGCCGCCTCTTGCTTTCCTTCTTCTCTGGCATATCCTCTGGCATATCCTTGATTTGATTCTAGATGCTATCCTCTGAGATATTCTTTATATGATTCTGATATGATCCTTGGATATGATTCTATATGGATCCTCCGGAATATTCTTGATATGATTTGGGTTGATTTGGTGGGTCCATATATCTTTGCCATTATTGAGGATCTCCAGGAGAGGATATTTCTTCATGTCTCCTTGATATTGGGCTTTTGGGGAGATATCTTTATTCCGGGGAAAATCGGTGTTTCCAGAGTGGGCCTTTTATGCTTCCTTTTCCCCGTTTTCCTATGAAATGCAGCTGCACTCACAAATTCACCAAGACTCGTGGAATCCGTTAGTTTCAAGTCCTAAGTCTACCTTTGGTGTTTGGTTTGAGGGCAAAAGGTGCAGCTAGTTGACGGTTTATTTTGGGTCTAAGAGCCGTCAACAAACCTCTACTCCTGACATATGTGTTATTTTTATTTGAGCATGATCACATCATGAGTCTTGCTTATTTCCGTGGGTTGCATTTGTTACACCCAAGTCTGAGCATTGTGGACTATGATATGGCATGATTAGGACTTGTTGCAATTTCTTAGTTTGGTTTCATCCAGAGATGTTTTTTCTGAAATGCTGCAAGTACCTAAAACCCTTCTGTTTTGACACACTTCTCTTAGTGTGAGGATTTATTTACCTACCAGAGCCATATCATAATATTCGAAACAGCCCCGCTCATAGCCATTTGTTTATGTATTGAGTTTTGTTAAGGTTTGATGTACTCTTGAAACTAAGCACTCCTAACTTTGGTCATAATTCCTTCGCGTGTGTTTTCGAAAATTTCTCTCCACCAAATAAAAAGGGGAATGTTTGGATAAATCAACCAAACATTTTTCGGAGTTTGCAAAACTTTTGGTCCATCCAAAATGCTCAAGAATATTTCAAAATATTTCCTTGAACCATTCAAATTTATGGCCCCTTGCACTATGGAGTAGTAAAAAAAAAACTCCATGGTTGCATGACACAAGTTAATGGCTATATGGTTCTTATCATAAACATCTTGAGCAAAGGACCAATGTTTTTCAAAACCCCCTTCCATAAGCGTGAGTTCATTTTCTCCCCCTCCATCACACCATTTCCTATGACCAAAATAAATGGAGTTGCTATGTTGATTGAGACTCATTCTTTAGCTTTACAATATATGCATGACATTTGCGCATTCCTTACCAAGCTCCACATACAAAGCCTCATTTGGTAGAAGGTAGGATGAGTGAAGCTTGTAGGAATAAGACTCACATCGGAGTGGTAAGAGAAGTGCCACCCAAAATGAAGGAGAATTTTTGCACCTTGCAGCACATAAAAACTCTGGATGCTTACCTGCTAGAATTGTGTACTTGTTCGAAAATGCCATTCTAGTCTTCAATGCTGCATGACAAGGTGTGACATATAAGCCCCACGATTTTTTTTTGCAACACTCATGAATATTTTGTGCTCTCGTAAACTTACCACTGTTTAGGGAGTATGTTGTTGCATCTTTATTACCCATGGGGCGCTTCTTTGTAACTCCTGATCCGCCGGTACCCTGGGTTGAGTTTGCTCGGGACGAGCAAAGTTTAAGCTTGGGGAGGTTGTTGGCGGTCATTAAACCACGTTTTGACCGCCACCCTACCGGTAAATAAATACATAACACCAAGATTTTGTGAATAGTAGATAGGAATAATGCTACTCCACAGGTTTTGGTGGATATTTGGATGCAGGAGTGGATAATGGAGAAAAGTGGGCCCAGCCAGGGAAAATCCCTGGCCGGCCGGCCCCACCCTAGGCTGGTCTCAGGCTTCCTCTAGTGGGCTGGAAACTAATCCACAACGCATAATTCAAGGCCAGCCCAGCAGATTTGCACCGCCATTCTAGAAGGTGGGCCATTTGGGCCTTAACTTGGCCCCCACTGCAATTCTGCCGACCCCAGCAAGGAACCGACCTTCAGACCGCCTTCAGGGAGTGATCTGGAGCGTCCAGGAGCAAGTCGGTGGCAAACCGCCACAGGGGACGGCCGGCCGGCCACCCCCCTAGGCCGGCCGGCCGACTTTGGCGCCACCGCGCCTCTCCAGCTTCGGCCAGGGTGCTCCACCGCCTTCACAAGCTATAAATTGGACCCCTCGGCCTCCGAAGCAACTCGCACCATCACACTTCATCCAAGTGTTCATTAGTTTAGTTGAGTAGTAGCTTTGGGAGTTAGAGTAGAGTAGAGTAGAGTGAGAGCTCTCTCGGGCTTCCGGAGTCTTCTCGGAGTCTTGGTATAGTTCTTTGTATCCTTACCCTTGAGATATTATTTTTATTTAATATATAATTAGTTTTATCTTTATTTATTTCTTTTAGTAGTTCTTTTCTATTTAGTTTATTTATTCGTTAAGTAAGTGCTCGTAGAAGTCTTGTTGTGGGATTCGTGATTGTTGGAATAGCAAGTACGAGAGAGTGCCGTCGTCGGAGATGACGTCGTGTGAAATCTGTGCTTGTTCATTCTTAGATAGGACTGCTCCGTTGATCAAGAGTAGCTCCTCTAGGCGGGTTGTAAGCATGGCGCTTAGAACTTGGCCTATGCACGTTTGGCACCCAGCCCCACGGAGGATGGTAGCCGCGAGTGTATGTGACAGCTGCACCGGTCTCTGTAATCCACCACCTCCGGGTTGGACTCAGCAGGGTCTTAATTATAGCATACAGTTCCCTAGGTTTGAACTAGCATCATCGGTTAACCTAGCACGTGTGTGCCCCGAAACGACATGACTTGTATGTGTATGAGCTTAGTTAGAGTAAATAACCTTTGTAGAATTGACTGCTAGGAGAAATAAATAATATATAAACATACAGGTAGCCTTAACTCTATCTCGTTGCTCTCCCAAATGTATACTACGGTTTTCTTTATTTACCTTGGATTTGAGGATGTGTGTGCCACCCATATATATCATGCCTATCTTACCCCCGTCTCAAGTATGGTTGATACATTATTTCTTTCTCCAAATTATCCAATGCATTGCTACTATTCAGCTCCCTTTTGCTCTACTTCCCTGCGGAAATATAAATACGATAACCCTGGAATACTCCAAGATGAAATGCTACAATGGTGATCCGTGCGCTTGCGGAATTAATGAATTTAATTTTATCGCATAAGAACCGCCAACAGTTGGCGCTGCTGAATTCTGGTAGATCTTTTGGGAGGCATCTGATGGAAGGATTTAGCAGAAAGGTGAGATAAGACACTCAGGCGATTAACGAAACTACGAGGCAAAACAAACAAGATAAATGGAAAAGAAATTCCAAGATCTTGCAAGCACACAAACAAGTCAAAACCAGCATCATTACATCATTACAGCAAGCTTATTCATAATAACAAGGTTCGATCATACATACCCAAGTCCTTTTATTTATATACAAGGACTCGACGATCTACGACTCGACACAAGACTCGACCACAGGGCGACTCTGACTCGAGACTACTGAGACACACTACCGACACACCTGACACTACTGGACACCACTACTCAGGGCTGCGGCTGCCACTACTAGCTAGCAAAAGCTACTCCACGGCGCCAACTCTGCTGCTCAGGCGTCGAAGCCACGGTCCTGGCGCCACTCTGCGTAGAGGTCGAACGGGTCCTGGGCAAGGTCGGCGGTGCCAGTGCTGATCAGCCTGTAGTACTCGTCAAGGTCCACGTCTCCAACTAGGCGAGGTCCTGCTGGTGCCTCCTGTGCAGGCGAGTCGATCACCACAAACTCGTCCATATCCATCTCATCGTCAGTGCCAGTGAGATCGATGACGTTATCCGCCACCGACTCACTCCCTGACGAGACGTCCACAACAGGCTCGTCCTCCATCGGCTCCTCCTCGGAGTCTCCAACGGCCTCAAGGGCGGCCTCAAGCTCTGCTGCCCAACGGGCAAGCTCCTCAGAGTCGTCCGGCTGCTCAACCTCAGGGGAGTCCACGGTCGTGTCTGAGTCTGCAAGTGTAGTGGAGTACTCCTCCGTGTCGGTCGGACAGGCGTAGTGGTAGTGTCCGTGCGGTCCTCCCATCCTCACTGTGAAGTGGCGGCGGGGTCCTCCGTGCTCCTGGTGGCAGTACCTGTAGTGGCGGTTAAGCGACGGGTGGTGTCCAGAGTCCACCGCAGACGGTCTCTCTCAGCCTGGCAAGCGGCAAGCTGAGCCTGCGCCTGCGCTAGCTGAGCCCGGGTCTCCGCAAGACGGCGCTGCTCGAGAACGCGGGCGGTCTGGGCGCGCTGCGCCTCTAGCTGGTCCAACTCCTGACGAAGGGCCTCGATCTGTTCAACAAAATGTTGAAAGACGGATAAGTACCGGTGAAAATAATTTTATAAATAGAAATAAGGTAAGGGAGATTTTATAAAGTAAAACTTTACAAAATATCGCACTCATCTCACTCGATTCCATCCTATGGTTTGGCCTACGGGCAAGCATCGCTCTGATACCACTCTGTCGTACCCCATTTCTGAAGTACTTAGTGTTTACCGTATCAGTCCCTGGATCAGTAGCTGATACGACACTTTCACAGAATGCTTCACAGCAGATACTTTATTTATATTACCGAGAGTCATTACGAGCCTTTTATTACACAAAGGTCTTTGTAAAATGAGGCGGGCGGCCTCACACACATAGACATCACGCTCAAAGGCTGACGCAGCAGCCTGGCTAACACTATTACTAGCGGAAGACGACAGGGCTCCACTCCTACAGGCACCACTTGAGCGAAGGCCGAACTCTACTCTTCATCACCATCAGCTTGAAAGTCATAGTCGGGTTCCTCTTCTGAATGATTTAAGCAAGGGTGAGTACTTAAGGTACTCAGCAAGCCTAACACGAGGGGTATGATTATGCAAGGGATTATCAAAGGATAGGCTTATGGTTAGCGACAAGGCGAGAAAGCCAAGTTTATGCAGAGTTGTTTTGAAAACAACGCTTTTCGCAATTCTAATCAAATATCTGTAGAGATTAGTGGGGTTGGGCGGCCCTGGGGGAGATGCAATCCATCCCGCCAGTTCCTCAATTTTATCACTGGCCGACAACTAGCTCACGGCTCCAAACCGGCGTTTTCCAAAAACACACCAAGGAAACTCACGCAGAAATCTTAATCATAGTGTGGCCGATGCTTTCGCGTTGTCCAATACCGTGGAACACGGCTTTCCTGAAAGTTTCTTAACCTTGGCCAAGGGTGCACAAATTTCCCCACAAGGTGGTCCAGTCCTCCCTATCGTCATAGTTTGGACTGTCCCACTAAAGGTTTCATACCTACTTCGTGCCACCACGGCATCCCTCACGGACATCACCAGGGGCTTCACAATCATAATAATATGGCCAGTCATAAATGCCGGATCTCGAACACCCACCAACGAACGAGTCTTCTCCTGGGACTCCGTTGCAATCTCCTGCCTCCGGGGGGTACCGGGTGAGTACTAGTGGGGTGTGGTTCCAATTCCGCGCCCATTCACGGCTGTGGCTGCGCGAGGGGTGCTAGGCAAAGGCGCACAAGAACCGGTCCTTAAATGACCGAACCAGGCATCTTCAATAGCCAATCCACAAGTGGAAGGGCGTCCCTGAGATAGCCTCCCCATGAGGACCATCTCGCCTGATCCCGCCAAAAACATCCCTCACTAGGGTTGCACTTATTATTACCCCACCATTTGCACATTACGCACTCCACCAAAACACACGCATTTACACGAAAATTATATGAGCAGTATTAATTAAACACATGGTGAAAGTCCTAAGCAGCGAGCATATCAACAATTCATTAATTAAATTAATGATGTTGATTCCTACGGCTAACAAGGATACAGGATATAATCAAGTCAAGGCAGGCAATCAAATATTGCATAGGACCATTCTAGCATTTAAATTCATTTCAATTCTATGCAATTTATTTATAAACAGCTCTAATTAGGATAATTTCATAAACATGGGATCAATATGATCAATGGGAGTTAGACTTGCCTTCACCGAGCTCTTCTTCCTCTAAATCTTCGTAATCCGGGTCCTCAGCCTCTTCGTCTTGATTATCTAACGATTTTACAAATGATAAATCTACCGCTCACAAACAAATTAACAGAGCAATAAATCTGAATAAAATCCAAATAAACCAGATGGGAGTGGATTTTGGTGGCATTGAATAGATTAGGATTTTAGATGAATTTTGGCGCAAGTTTCGCCAAAATTGGAGTTAAGATGAAAAAGATATGGATTTGTGAAGTAAAAGAAAGGAAATTGATTAGGATTTGATTATCTTAATTAGGTATAACCATCATCCTAATTTTCCAGAGGGTAGCAAGGGTTGCAAAATGGTTAGGATGAAATATTGGATTTTTGAGGATTTTTGGGAATTTTTCTGTTTTGGAAATGTGCTTGAAATGGATTTTTGTACACAAAAGTTGGGTGCGCGTAGCGTTTTCCAGCGAGATTGTCTCACTGACTGGTGGGCCAAAGGGCCCAGCGGGGTCCGCGCGCTACTGTTTGGTGGGCCGAGTCCACAGAACGGTGGACCGGGCGGTGCAGAGCGGCGGGTCCATGGTGCACCGGGTCCGCCACGCAAGCAGGGCGACTGGGTCGTTGCGGGCCCGCGCGCCGACGTGGCAGCCACGTCGGACGTCCGCGCGACGCGGTCAAGGCGCGGCGGCGCGCGGCTGCGCGCGGCGGCAGCCTCGCCGGAATCGTCGCCGGCGGCGGCTACAGGTGGCGAGAGGGGAAGCGAAGCACACCTACGTGACCTACACGCGACGGCGAGTGTGGTGGTTGGTGATGTCGTCGTCGGGGACGACGGACGCGGCGGCGCGACGTCGCCGGAGTTGGCGGCACGCCGGCGAGCGATGGGGAAAAAATGAGGACGTGCGTCGCGGTCGAGTGTAAGCGGTCGGGGATGTGCGCGGGAGTGCGGTGAGTCGTGCGGAGGGGTCGGCCGGGTCGGAGGGATCCTCGCGGCGGCCGGCGACGAGGTCAAGCGCGGCGGCCATGACGGCGCTCGGCGCGGTGGCGTGCGCAAGGGCGAGAGGCTCCTGCGTATGGTTGCGCGAGTGCGCGGGCTCGAGGCGAGCGTGAAGCCGCGAGAAGTCGTCGACGAGACGCTGCGAAAGTGTGGCGCGAGCCTTGCCGGAGACCATGGCGGAGGCGACGCGCGAGGCAGAAAGTAAGGGGAAAGGAGGTGCTTGTGGGGCTTGGCTTGCTTGCGCGCGCGCGCGAGGTGCGCGGGGGCGTGGTGCCGTGCGCGCTGCCCTACGGGCTTGATGTGGCCAAGAGAAGGCCGGCGGGGAGCTCCCACGGCGGCGGCCTACCGGAGCTAGGGAAGGAAACAAACGCACTACGAGATGAAGCAAAAGGAATGGCGCATTGGAGAGACGAGAAGACGGGCGTGCTCACAGAGTGCTCGCCTGAGCGGGGGAAGGACGGTGAGGGGCTGGCACCGAAGACGAGCACGACGGGTTAGGGTTGGCCGGTGATCTCCTCGCACGATGCACGGCTGCGCAGACGAAGGGCACGGTGAGATTGAGCGCGGAAAGGAGATGCTAAAAGAGGGAGAAGTTGACGTCGGGACTCACCGGAGAAGAGGGGAGAGGTCACCGGAGTTCTTGCTGGAAATGAGTGGGAAAGGGGAAAAGTCGAGTTCGAGCTCGGGGAATGAGTGGTGGTGGCGAATGGAAACAGAGGGAGAAAGAGGGGGCCTCGGTGTTGCTTTATAGCCGCCAATGGCGGTTCGAGCGAAGGTGCCAGGTCGGTTTGCCGGCGAGAAATATCTCGCCGGACTGGAGCTTGATATGACGCCCTGAAGCGGTTCGCGCACCACGAAGACGGCGGTGACGCGTGACGGGCATGGCTGCAGTGCCGACGTCGAGACAGGGCGAGAGAGAGAGGCGCTGTGGCTGACGAACGCGGAGTGGAGCTCGCCGGACTTCGAGGAAGCTTGACGCGCGCGTTAAGTAAGGGGGAGAGGACGACGGGACGGGACGGAAAGGCGGTTCCATGCGCGCACGTGCAACTCATGGCGTCGGCCCTGGAGCTTGACAAGACAACGGCGGTGAGGGAGCACGCCGGAATGGGTGCTCGCGCGATTGGCGTTGGCGCGGCTGGAGGTAGCCGACGGGTGCGGGCCCACGCGTCAGCGACCGGGAGAGAGGGAGAGACGGGTCGGGCTGGCGCGGGCAGAGCTGGGCCGAGAGCGGAGCGGCCCAGGCGGGAGAGAGGAAGAGAGGAAAGGGCGGCGCGACTGGGCCGAGCGGCTGCTGGGCCAGGCGCGGGAGAGGGAGAGAAAAGAAAGGAGGGCCGGGCCGACAAGAGAAAAGAGATAAGGAGCTGCCCGATCGAAAAAGAAAGATTTGATCTTTTTGCTGAGGGTGATTTTGAATGAATTTCAAATTCATTCAAAAGGAGAGATCGAAACCAACACTCAAACAAAACAAGAAAAACACGAAAATGCACATGGTGACTTTTATGCATGGTTTAAAATTCAAAAACTCTTGGTTTCGCTACTAACTAAAGCTAACAAATTGCTTTTAATTGAAAAGTTTTAAAAAGTTCAAATTTTTAGTGATTTTCGATGACGGGCAAAAACGCGGGTCGCTACAACCTACCCCACTTAAAGAGAATCTCGTCCCTGAGATTCCGACTCTTCCACGAAAAGGTTAGGAAACTCTCGCTTGAGATCATCTTCTCTTTCCCATGTTGCCTCTGCTTCGGTGTGGTTAGTCCACTGAACTCGACAAAATCTTATTGCATTCCTTCTCGTGAGTCGAGTAGCAACATCCAAAATCTTTATCGGCCTTTCCTGATACCTGAGATCAGGCTGTAAGTCCATCACTTCCGGAGGGACTATTTCTTCTGGTAGGCTGTGAGTCGAGTAGCAACATCCAAAAACTTTTTGCACTTCTAGCTACTCTAACCAATTGCACAAGTAAAAGGATACATAACTAGAGAGTACATGTGCACTATGTGATAGTGATCAAGCAAGGATAACCATGTGCTAGGACTTGGACATGCTAGGAGCAAGGTATACAAGAGCATATAGAACAACCTAGCATATGTCGATATACAAGATAAGCTCAACAAGACCTACACATGCTAGTGTATAAGGTAAAGACACTCAAGCATTCTAGCAAGCATATGGGTAACACATACGGAAGCTCAAGTAGGTTCTACACATGCTAGTATATAAGATAGATAGACAAGCGAACTAGCATGCATATAAGTAACACATGGGAAGCTCAAGCTAGTGATCATGATAACAAGATAGATACAACATAAAGCATAACAAGATCACTAGATGATATCAAGCAAGTGTATGAGCTATGAGCAAGTAAGTACACATAAGGAAAGCGCATATCACTAGAGATAACATAGAGCTAGCACACGGAAACAATCATCAAGCAATCATATGATAAGCACAAGATCTACTACATGCATATAAGATAAACAAGATAGTAAGTGCAAGTAGTAGAGAGTAAGAGTAAGAGATTGCTCATCGATTTTTCCCGTGGTCTCGGAAGGATGGCGCCTTCCCCTACTCCACGTTGGGTCACTCCCGCCGGAGTCTCGACCCCGTCCCTCCGCTCGATGGCGATCCCCTCTAGAGCACACTCCACCCTTTAAGCCGGTGATGTCCCCTAAGAGCACGCTTCACTCCTCGAGTGAAGTCACGGGCTTCACCCCGCCGCACACCGGCAATGCTCTCCTCCTTGGGACCATCCACCGCTCTTGAGTGAAGTCGCGGGCACGTCCCGCCGGGCTTCTCCCGGGTACTCCTCCGAAGGTAAGGCTCCGCACTTGATGCGTGCCAAAGGGCGCTCCACTAGTGATGCTTCTTTCGCACGGGAAGCTCCAAGACCGTGTACAAACTTGTGTCGGCTTCCACACTCTCTTTGGCAAGCTCAACACCGACGCCTAACCGGTCTAGGCCTTGCCATAGACCAAGGGTAACAAACCAAGACCGCCTCCCTATGACCACACTAGTCCTAGAGGTGGATGGATGCTCTCAACCCTCTCAAGCACTAAGCTTTCTTCTCCAAATCTTCTCCATGTGCTTCTCCTCTCTCTCAAGTACCAAGATTTCTCTCTAAAGCCTCTCCATGTGCTTCTCTTGCATCCTCTTGGCTCCCACTGTGTTTCCCCACTGATAACAATGGCCAAAGGCACCCCGAAGGGTCAAGCAACCGGCTATTTATAGCACTCCACTCAAAAACTAGCCGTTGCTCAAAAGTGCCCTGCGAAACTAGAGACCGTACAAAGGACCGTAATGTCCGGTCTCCATTAGACCGTACTGTCCGGTCTCTATTTCCAGGCGCATCTCCATCTTCTTCTTCATCTCCAATGAAGACCGTACTGTCCGGTCCCTAGGACCGTACTGTCCGGTCGATTGTCTGGTCTTCATTTCTTCCACTTCCAGAAACTTCAGCTTCTCTGTCTGGAATACTCCAATAGAGACCGTACTGTCCGGTCCCTAGGACCGTACTGTCCGGTCAACTGTCCGGTCTCTATTCTTCAACTTCCAGAAACTTCAGCCTTTCTGTCTGGATTTCCTCTGTAGACCGTATTGTACGGTCTCCATGGTCGTACTGTCCGGTCTCCTCTGACTTCGCAGTTTCGATCTTCTTCTTGATCCTTTCTTCGACTCTTGCTTCCAAACTTCATCACACTTGGCTCTTCTTCTCCTCTGCTGTCACCCTAGTGCCTGAGAGACTCTTTTGAGCATCCACTCACCTCTACCACTAGTGTGACCTAAGAGAAACGACTCGATCCCCCTTGATAGTCCGGTTGTTCCTATGGACTCAAGCCTACATCTACACCAAGCCAACACTTGCTTGGATCTAGCATGTCCTTAGCCTTGATCCATCTTCTCAAACCGCGACCTCCATCAAGTCCTTGATCCTTGTCGTGATTCATCAATGAAGCTTCTTCATGTGACCTAAAGAATATGCATGAACACTTTTCCTACATCCAAAGATGTTAGTCACAATGATCTAGTTGTCACAAAGGACAACCCGATCGAAGCATCATATAAAGTGCATAGGATACAAGACAAGAACATCATCACATAATAGGCAAGGTCATCATGTCATATGATATAAGGTAAGACCAACATGATGATCAAGAGTATGTCAAGGTATATGATACATACAAAGACACATGACATACTCACCTTGTCTCTTACCTCATGTGCGTAGTAGTCACCTCAAGTAGTCCTCATGTTCACTTCTCATCTTTATCAACTTCCTTGCAACCTTTGAGGTGTTGGCACTCCAATAGTATATCACTACATCCATGAGACTAAACATCTTGCACACTAGCGAACCTTGTTAGTCCCATTGACCATGTTGACATCAATCACCAAAACCTATGAACCATGCTCTAGGTTCATTGATCTTACAATCTCCCCCTTTTTGGTGATTGATGGCAACACAACCAAAGCAAGAGATAATAGATAGAATGAAGCACAACAACTTGCCTCGGATGTATTGACAACATAGAATACTTTGCTCATACCTTGTGTCCTTGATTGAATCTTCACTCCATGGTTGCAAGTACTCCTCCCCTTTGACATGTTCTCCCTATTTGTGCCTCATGTCTCTTCTCATTCCGCAACTACTTGCTTTGGTGGATATGCTTCTCCCCCTTTGACATCAAGCACCGAAAAGGGACAAACAAGGCAAACGTTAAAAGCACAAGGGAGCTTCATAGATAGTGATCCTTCGGATGTGGATGGGATATGGATCAAAATCTTGAAGCCTCATAACATAGACTAAACTCCCCCTAGATTTGTGCATACATGTGATGGAAGGCAAAATATATGCACAATTTAACAATTAAGTCAAGTGGAGGACCTTAAGCTATGTTATGGAAGGTAGCTAGATAGATAATGCAAGAATAAAGGAAAACCATTACTTTCTTGCAAGAATGATAAACTTAGCGTACCTTCGGGGATGTGATTTCTTTTCAATGCCATATAGAATGTGTCATATGAGAATCATGGCACCTCAAGTGAATCATCATTTCTATCAAGGGACTACAAAGATAAACTTGCAAACACATTAGTCTCGAGAAACTCAAGACATAGGATAGACTCCCCCTAAAGATGTGCATCACATGCACTTTGTCAATGAAGACAGTCAAGGAGACTACCCTATATCTCGAATCATGGCATATAAAGAGATATGAAATAAACGCATAAATAGATGCCACTTGCAAAGGATATGAGTGAAAGCATGCAAGACTTTACCACTTGTAAAAGCATATAGATATGAAGCACAAAACAAGGGTAAAGCATCTCAAACACAACAAGTCATCATGCAAGAAATATGAGGATACTACACACATGATGGTAAGAAAGACAAGCATGCAAGTCATTGCTCAAGATAAGATACCACTTGAAAGATAAGCAATATATAGCAACAAAGGGTACATCAAGATAACGCTAAGCACATGGAGCAAATGACAAGCATGAAAGGGTGATGACATGAAAGGAACAAAAAGCAATCAAGCACAAACATATCATCACGGGATGCACATACAAGAGGCAATATGAGATAAAAGAAGATGTTACCTTGATGTTCCGGTCGAGGCAAGTCATAGCTCATAAGATGTCACAAGTTAGAGCAAAAACTCATACACAAGTGAATATAAAGCACAAGGAGCTATGACAAGCACTAATGTTAAGATGACAAGGGTATAAGAAGATTACCTTCATGCTTACCTTGTAGAATGTCGCTCCCCATTGACATAAGCTTCCATCTCAAGAATGTGAGGAAGATCGATCAACTTGATCAACTTGACCTTCCTTTGTGCTAACTCCCCTTGAGATGGTCGTCATCTTCTTCTCCACCTCAAGATTGTGAGAAAAACCGATCATCTTGATCTTCGTGATCTTTCTTCATGCAAACTCCTCCTTGAGGTGGTCATCATCATCATTATCTTCTTCACCTCAAGATTGTTGTGAAGATCGATCATCATGATCACATGATCTTCAAATGCAAACTCCTCCTTGAGGTGATCTTCATTGTCTTCACCGTGTTTTCTCCTTTTTCTTGTGCCTCCTCCTTGTTCCTATAATTGTTCTTACAATAGAGAAAAGAACAAGAAGGGCAAACGTCAAATACACAAGAGCTTCATGAGCCATGTCCTTTTGAGTGGAAGGCATTTGGACCATGATCATGAAAGCCTCATAACATAGGCTAAACTCCCCCTAGAGTCATGCATACTTATAGTGGATGGCAAGATATATGCATATCATTGTGTGAACACATGGGGTAGTTTAAACTATGTTATGGATGGTAGCTAGAACAAAAGATAATCGAAATAGATCGGTTCTAGGCATACCTTTCGGAGAGAAGACATTATGACATCTCACCTCATGATAGAAACTAAAACAAAAAACACACGAGTGAAAGACTCCTTTGTGATTTCCTATATGCAATGCATGAACAAGCATATAATACAAATGCAAGGGAAAACATAAACATGCCATGATGAATGCATGCAAGATTAAAGACAATGCATAAAGGAAACCTACTCAAGGTCAAGTTTGAACCTCTCTCAAGCTTACTCACTATGAGCCAAACCTTGCCTTGAGTCCATCGGTCTACCAACTCAAGCGTCCCCCATACTCATAGCTATCTTGAGAAAGTTAGACCTCGAACTAATATTTTTGTGCATTTCTTTTAGGTTTTTACATGATGCATGAAAGTGCACAACATACTAGTTCACAAAGGAGCTACTAAAAGCAAAGGAACTAGAACGAAAAGAAACTACACTAAGATACAAGATACCTCCTTGAAGAGTAGATGTTCTCATTCATGCCCTTGACACTTGTGGTGGACTTCAATGATCTTCATGTATTGAACTCGGTCCACCATCTCCATCACCTCAAGTGTTGTACTTGGGCACCATCACATGTTTGGCCGGTCTCATCCGGTCCATTAAGGTCTTGGGCACCCAAAGCATCCTCATCTTTCTCCTCTTGTCCAAAGCTCCTATGCACTTTGCCTTCACAACACTACATTCACATCTCATAACAAAAAGTGAGTGTTGTCAAGGTAAAGTAAATAATCATAAGCAAATGTAGGAGCTTTAGGAATCAAACGATCTTTTGTTGAATGGCCACTTATGCAACAATGCTTGCAATAGTGATCATTGGCCGTCAACGGTACTTCTTCACTTGGTGTGGCATCATCTTGCCAATGCCTTCTATGTTCACCGAAGAAGTACACTTCCTTCCCTCTTGTGAGTCTTGTGAATGCTTGCATTATTGACTCACTCTTCTCCTTGAGCTTGTGGTATTCCTTCAAAACAAATACTCAAGAGAAAGAGCTCTCACAAGAGAGGGTTAGTTCATCACAAATAGTAAATGAATGCGAGATAGATGAACTAGGAGTAGTGGATGAAGAAGAAAAGAACTAGATAAGGTTGATAGCTCGATAAGAGATCTCAAGGTTCTCATACTTCTCATGAAGCTCAATGTTATCCAACTTGAGCCCTCAACTCATATGTAGAGCCTCATGAGATGACACGGGATCCTTGAGCTCCTCATCAAGCTCACCAACACGAAATATGGCCATACCATTCTTTCCTTACCTCCTTTACCTTGGAGGTGCATGTGAAGATGAAGACCAACAACATGTTTGCATATGCTCTTGAAGAAGAGTCAATCTCGTAGTCTTCATCATTGGCAATCCTCTCACCAACAAGAAAAACTCTTGTGAGATGACATCTCCTTCTTCTTGACTTTGGTCTTGTCTCACAAACTTCTTGTATTTGGCCTTAGCATCATCTTCTTCTTCATCACCACTCTCACTTGATCCTTCCACCACCACCTTCTTCTTGTCGATGACCCGCAAGTCATGTCTTCCAATGAGGCACACGGGTGGAGATGGAGGAGGTGAAGTCTTCATCAAGATATCAATAGCAACTTGATCTTCACCATCGGTTCATAGTCACCTTGATATCAATGAGACACAAAGATGAGTTAGATAAAGAATTGAAATTCGGTTATAGGTATACCGTCATCTTTGCATTCTCCGAGGAAGATGTAGGTTCACTTGAGTGATCAAGGAAGTGCGTGTCCCGAGCTTGCATTATCTTTTTCTTAATTGCTTGCTCTTCAAATGATGGAAGCTTGCTCACGGTTGTGGATTGATCTTCAATAGAACCACCATCACCAATTGACATGTCCTCAAAATGAGAGACATTTCCTTGAGTGCTCATCATGTGAGATGGTCATGAGCAAGACTTCTTCAAATTGTTGCTTCTCAAGATCTTCATGTTGAAGTGCAAAAATGTTGTCGCCAAAATCTTGAATGAGGAGGTGCTTTCAAGATCTTCATGATAACCTCACCACTTGAGCTTTTCACTTGTCATATGAATCGATCCTCTTATCTAGCATAACCAAGCGAAAACACAAGTAAGCGATTCATTAAAGAATATAGTAAGATTATCAAAATCACTCCTCAACAAGAAAATTAGCAACGATATCATCATGAACCATAAGCACATAATCATGATCATCATAAGATATAACAAGAACAACAAGATCATCATGATAACATGGTTATCCGTGAAAATGCTAGAGAATTTATTCATGGTATCCCACAATTCATTTGGAACTATGGACTTAAGGTAGCTATTCAAGCGATTCTTTCAATGTCCAAAGCCCAAACCCGTGAGGGATGAAAACCCAAACTCATTCGGTCACATCTCAAAGGCGGTTAAGCCCTAAATTGAGCATTTGGCTCTGATACCACTTGTAAGGATCGTGTGACCGAGAGGGGGGGGGGTGAATCGGGCACACCATGAACTAAAACTTTTTGCACTTCTAGCTACTCTAACTAATTGCACAAGTAAAAGGATACATAACTAGAGAGTACATGTGCACTATGTGATAGTGATCAAGCAAGGATAACCATGTGCTAGGACTTGGACATGCTAGGAGCAAGGAATACAAGAGCATATAGAACAACCTAGCATATGTCGATATACAAGATAAGCTCAACAAGACCTACACATGCTAGTGTATAAGGTAAAGACACTCAAGCATTCTAGCAAGCATATGGGTAACACATACGGAAGCTCAAGTAGGTCCTACACATGCTAGTATATAAGATAGATAGACAAGCGAACTAGCATGCATATAAGTAACACATGGGAAGCTCAAGCTAGTGATCATGATAACAAGATAGATACAACAAAAGCATAACAAGATCACTAGATGATATCAAGCAATGTATGCTTATGAGCAAGTAAGTACACATAAGGAAGCGCATATCACTAGAGATAACATAGAGCTAGCACACGGAACAATCATCAAGCAATCATATGATAAGCACAAGATCTACTACATGCATATAAGATAAACAAGATAGTAAGTGCAAGTAGTAGAGAGTAAGAGTAAGAGATTGCTCATCGATTTTTCCCGTGGTCTCGGAAGGATGGCGCCTTCCCCTACTCCACGTTGGGTCACTCCCGCCGGAGTCTCGACCCCGTCCCTCCGCTCGATGGCGATCCCCTCTAGAGCACACTCCACGCTTTAAGCCGGTGATGTCCCCTAAGAGCACGCTTCACTCCTCGAGTGAAGTCACGGGCTTCACCCCGCCGCACACCGGCAGTGCTCTCCTCCTTGGGACCATCCACCGCTCTTGAGTGAAGTCGCGGGCACGTCCCGCCGGGCTTCTCCCGGGTACTCCTCCGAAGGTAAGGCTCCGCACTTGATGCGTGCCAAAGGGCGCTCCACTAGTGATGCTTCTTTCGCACGGGAAGCTCCAAGACCGTTTGTACAAACTTGTGTCGGCTTCCACACTCTCTTTGGCAAGCTCAACACCGACGCCCTAACCGGTCTAGGCCTTGCCATAGACCAAGGGTAACAAAACCAAGCCGCCTCCCTATGACCACACTAGTCCTAGAGGTGGATGGATGCTCTCAACCCTCTCAAGCCACAGCTTTCTTCTCCAAATCTTCTCCATGTGCTTCTCCTCTCTCAAGCACCAAGATTTTCTCTAAAGCCTCTCCATGTGCTTCTCTTGCATCCTCTTGGCTCCCACTGTGTTTTCCCCACTGATAACAATGGCCAAAGGCACCCCAAAGGGTCAAGCAACCGGCTATTTATAGCCCTCCACTCAAAAACTAGCCGTTGCTCAAAAGTGCCCTGCGAAACTAGAGACCGTACAAAGGACCGTACTGTCCGGTCTCCATTAGACCGTACTGTCCAGTCTCTATTTCCAGGCGCATCTCCATCTTCTTCTTCATCTCCAATAAAGACCGTACTGTCCGGTCCCTAGGACCGTACTGTCGGTCGATTGTCTGGTCTTCATTTCTTCCACTTCCAGAAACTTCAGCTCTGTCTGGAATACTCCAATAGAGACCGTACTGTCCGGTCCTAGGACCGTACTGTCCGGTCAACTGTCCGGTCTATTCTTCAACTTCCAGAAACTTCAGCCTTTCTGTCTGGATTTCCTCTGTAGACCTTTTGTACGGTCTCCATGATCGTACTGTCCGGTCTCCTCTGACTTCGCAGTTTCGATCTTCTTCTTGATCCTTTCTTCGACTCTTGCTTCCAAACTTCATCACACTGGCTCTTCTTCTCCCTCTGGTCACCCTAGTGCCTGAGAGACTCTTTTGAGCATCCACTCACCTCTACCACTAGTGTGACCTAAGAGAAACGACTCGATCCCCCTTGATAGTCCGGTTGTTCCTATGGACTCAAGCCTACATCTACACCAAGCCAACACTTGCTTGGATCTAGCATGTCCTTAGCCTTGATCCATCTTCTCAAACCGCGACCTCCATCAAGTCCTTGATCCTTGTCGTGATTCATCAATGAAGCTTCTTCATGTGACCTAAAGAATATGCATGAACACTTTTTCTACATCCAAAGATGTTAGTCACAATGATCTAGTTGTCACAAAGACAACCCGATCGAAGCAGCATCATATAAAGTGCATAGGATACAAGACAAGAAAATCATCACATCATAGGCAAGGTCATCATGTCATATGATATAAGGTAAGACCAACATGATGATCAAGAGTATGTAAGGTATATGATACATACAAAGACACATGACATAATCACCTTGTCTCTTACCTCATGTGCGTAGTAGTAGTCACCTCAAGTAGTCCTCATGTTCACTTCTCATCTTTATCAACTTCCTTGCAACCTTTGAGGTGTTGGCACTCCCATAGTATATCACTAATCCATGAGACTAAACATCTTGCACACTAGCGAACCTTGTTAGTCCCATTGACCATGTTGACATCAATCACCAAAACCTATGAACCATGCTCTAGGTTCATTGATCTTACATAGCTGTTAATACCCAGATCTTAAATCAATTTTGGAGAAATATTTGGCTCCTTTCAACTGATCAAATAAATCATCGATCCTGGGCAGTGGATATTTATTCTTGATGGTGACTTCATTCAAAGAGCGATAGTCTATGCACATTCTGAGACTGCCGTCTTTCTTTTTAACAAAAAGAACATGTGATCCCCATGGTGATGAACTTGGTCTGATAAATCCTTTTTCTGTAGCTCTGCTATTTGTGCCTTCAACTCGCTAGCTCATTTGCTGCCATTCTATACGGTCTCTTCGCTATTGGAGATGTACCGGGGATGAGGTCAATGATGAACTCTATGTCTCTGTCAGGTGGCATGCCTGGCAACTCTTCTGGAAACACATCAGGATATTCACAGACCACTGGCACTTCTTCCAACGGTCTTGCTTCCATATTGTGAACCATTGGTGCAACCTTTGACCTTTTTGGTTCACATACCACTTTAATTCCTTTGTGGTTTACCAGGGCAACTTTTCTGGTGTCACAGGCTATATTGCCTTGGTGCTTACTCAACCAGTCCATTCCGAGGATAACATCTATCCCTTGGGATTCTAGGACTACTAAGTTCGCTAGGAACTCTACCCCACTTAAAAGGATCTTAACTCGTGGGCATCCCAAATAACTTTTGGTCTCGGATCCGGGAGTCCGGATTATCAGGGGTTGTTTTAGCATGACAGTTGGCAAACCATTTGCAGCAACAAATTTTGAAGAAACAAACGAATGCGAAGCTCCAGAATCAAACAGAACGGTTGCAAGAGTGGAGTTGACAAGATACACCAAGAACGACATCAGGAGTGTCCTCAACTTCATCTGCATTAATGTGATTGACTTTTCTCGGCCGAAGGATTGATTATTCCTCGCTGCTGTCCAGAGGGTTGCTGTCCACCACGACCATTTCGAAGCTGCAGTTCTGGCACTGTTGGTGATGCGCTGAGTAGGAGCATTATTCTGGCTCAAATAGGGACATCTAGCAATCAATGTGTGACCAGGCTCACGGCAGTGAAAGCAAGTCCTTTTATCATTGTTGTTGGGTTGAACAACACTGGAACTGCTCATCTGCTGAGTACCAGAATTTTGGTTGCGATATGACGGTGCTGAGCTTGGTTGATTAGACGCTGAGGTCCTATACTGCATGGTAGACTGATATTTTGGCTTCTGAAAATTATTATTAAACCTCGGCTTCTGATTTCTCTCCTACTGCTTAAACTTTTGCACATTGAATTTGCGCTTCCTATCATGCTCAATGTGAGAGCGAGCATCCTCCAACAGAAGTGCACGGTTCATGAGAGTGTTGAAATCAGAATAAATATGAGTAACCAGCTGCACTTTCAATCCGGGATTAAGCCTTTTCTGAAGCGATCCTGCTTCTTCTGATCAGTATTAACATCATCAGGAGCATATCGTGCCAACTTCATAAATTTCCTGATATACTGATTTACTGTCATTGCTCCCTGCTTCAGAGAGCGGAATTCATCAGCCTTCATCTCAATCACACCTTTCTGGGATGTGATACCTCCTGAACCTCCTGGAATCCTCCCAGGTAATAGCATCTGCATTCTCGGCCCTTCAACGATAGTTATCCCACCATTCACCTGCTGCTCCCTTGAGTTGGTGAGATGCCAGAAGAACTTTTTCTCTGTCATCAGCATTCACCAAGTGCAATTTCTTGGTGATGTCACGCAGCCAATCATCAGCTGCCAGAGGATCCTCCTCAGTACCCTCGAAGGTCGGGGGCCTGAGTCTCATGAATTCTGACATTTTGCTCTGCTGGCCTGGAGTTCTGTCCAGGAGTCCCTGTGCAATAATCTCCATTAGGCGGGTCTGATTATCCATCACAGCCACTAGGTTGGTGACAGGTGCTGCGGGTATTCTTCCACCTCTTCCACCACCTCTTCTACCACCTCTACCACAGTTCTGTTGTCCTTCACCTCTGTTCTGGTCATTGTTTTCTTCCACCTCATCTTGCACTTCTTGCTGATTTTGACTTACTTCTTCTTCTTGGTAATCTTGTTCATTGTCATGTCTGCCTCCACCTCTACCTCCTCTCTACCTCTGCCACGCTGATTATTATTTCTTCCTCTACCACGTCCACGCCCTGCACTGTGGACGTCATCCTGGTCATCATCTTGAGCATTACGCTCTCGGCGTTGGCGCTGCTGAATTCTGGCAGATCTTTTGGGAGGCATCTGATGGAAGGATTTAGCAGAAATGTGAGATAAGACAATCAGGCGATTAACGAAACTACGAGGCGAAGCTACAAAACTACGAGGCAAAACAAACAAGAAAAATGGAAAAGAAATTCCAAAGATGCAAGCACATAAACAAGTTAAAACCAGCATCATTACATCATTACAGCAAGCTTATTCATAATAACAAGGTTCGATCATACATACCCAAGTCCTTTTATTTATATACAAGGACTCGACGATCTACGACTCGACACAAGACTCGACCACAGGGCGACTCTGACTCGAGACTACTGAGACACACTACCGACACACCTGATACTACTAGACACCACTACTCAGGGCTGCGGCTGCCACTACTAGCTAGCAAAAGCTACTCCACGGCGCCAACTCTGCTGCTCAGGCGTCGAAGCCACGGTCCTGGCGCCACTCTGCGTAGAGGTCGAACGGGTCCTGGGCAAGGTCGGCGGTGCCAGTGCTGATCAGCCTATAGTACTCGTCAAGGTCCACGTCTCCAACTAGGCGAGGTCCTGCTGGTGCCTCCTGTGCAGGCGAGTCGATCACCACAAACTTGTCCATATCCATCTCATCGTCAGTGCCAGTGAGATCGATGACGTTATCCGCCACCGACTCACTCCCTGACGAGACGTCCACAACAGGCTCGTCCTCCATCGGCTCCTCCTCGGCGTCTCCAACGGCCTCAAGGGCGGCCTCAAGCTCTGCTGCCCAACAGGCAAGCTCCTCAGAGTCGTCCGGCTGCTCAACCTCAGGGGAGTCCACGGTCGTGTCTGAGTCTGCAAGTGTAGTGGAGTACTCCTCCGTGTCGGTCGGACAGGCGTAGTGGTAGTGTCCGTGCGGTCCTCCCATCCTCACTGTGAAGTGGCGGCGGGGTCCTCCGTGCTCCTGGTGGCAGTACCTGTAGTGGCGCTTAAGCGACGGGTGGAGTCCAGAGTCCACCGCAGACGGTCTCTCTCAGCCTGGTGTTGACGGCTCTTAGACCCAAAATAACCGTCAACTAGCTGCACTTTTGAACCTCAAATCAACACCAAAGGTAGACTTAGGTCTTGAAACTAATGATTTCCACAAGTCTTGGTGAATTTGTGAGTGCAGCTGCATTTCATAGGAAACCAGGGAAAAGGAAGCATAAAAGGCCTACTTTGGAAACACCAATTTTCCCCGGAATAAAGATATCTCCCCAAAAGCCCAATATCAAGGAGATATGAAGATCTTGGAGATCCTCAATAATGGCAGAGAGATATGGATCCACAAATCAATCCAAATCATATCAAGGATATCCAGAGGATACACCACTCCGAGAAATCAGCATCGGCAGCCGAGCAAGATATGGATCAAACGTCCTACGAAACTTAATCAAATTGGGCCATAGCACCAAGATCACTTAATAGGACATCAAGGAAGACCTCTCGGCAAAAGCCCAAGACCAAATGGGCCAAGGGGGGGTCGGCCGACCTGCTACAGTAGGTCGGCCGACCTGCTACAGTGGCCCCAGCAGCCCATCTTTCTGTGGCGGTTCCCCACCGACGTACCAAGGTCGGTTCTGCCTGCAATCAATGCCACCGACCTAAGGAACCGCCTCAATTCCACCGCCTTTGGAGGCTATAAATAAAGGGGTACCCCCCTCCTTTGAGGACACACACCAAGAGGGATTCATTCTCTAGCATTAGGCTTAGCCTCCAGGCCAGAGTAGAGTAGAGGGGGAGTAGAGAGCTGACTAGAGGTCCTTGACCTAGTCTTGGAGAGTTTGGGGGTGGATCTTCTCCATTCCCCTTTTGTAAGACTTGTATCATTATCTATAGCATTTACTCCTTTATTCCTTATGCCTTATGATTCCATAGTATGATAGCCATGTACCTTCTATATGGTTATTGCCTAGTCATGTTTGGTTGCTTTATGCTTCACATACTAGTCCTTCTATGTTCATACGCTCGTTCCATGCATAATGAGGTTAGGCATGCCTTGGCCCATGACTTGTTAATCCGTAGGGTTAGGGTTCTATGCGCCATGGTTTGTGACTTGTTAATCCGTAGGGTTAGAGTCACGCTTGTCTTGCCTCTTGACTGGATGATCCGTAGGGTCAGAGTTATGCATGTTATGGCACTTGATCTGTTGATCCGTAGGGTCAAGGTTAGGTGTACTCCTGTTCCCGACTTGATGATCCGAAGGGTCAGAGTCCCATGGGAATTGGGAGTACTGTTTAGCAATGTAAGCGTGGTGCTTAGATTGGTAAATAGCTGTGAGTGTTTGGTTGCCTCCATGAACAAGAATAGGTCTGGCATAGGGACTTGATTGCCCTAATGTCACGTGTCCTCTAGTAGAGGGTTGCCGGTAGGTGGTGACAGCCCTGCTGTGTTTACTCCTCTTTGTTCGAGGTTAACATAGAACCTAGATTTGTATGTGATGCATGTATAACCTTTAGACAGGAATACAAGGAGTACATAAGGGCCCAGCTCGACCTCCTCTTAACCCTGCTTGACCTAGGCTTTGTACTGATGTTAGATTGGATTGCTCTGTGTGTCACCCTATCCATACATTGTATCCTTACCCCTGTTTAGACCTTGGTATATTATTGGTTATATGATTATGAACAATGCTATCTCATAAACCGTCGCCTTCCCTCGGGAGAACTATAAATGACAGCCATTGGAGTAATCCATTGGTGAAATGCTACAACGGTATTCTCCGTGCGCTTGCGGATTTACCTAATCGACATTAAGACACATCTTTAGATTATTTCTGACCCACTGTCAGAGATGATTTATTTTGTGTGACTTAAGAAATGTCAACACCTGGCAAGCGGCAAGCTGAGCCTGCGCCTGCGCTAGCTGAGCCCGGGTGTCTCCGCAAGACGGCGCTGCTCGAGAACGCGGGCGGTCTGGGCGCGCTGCGCCTCTAGCTGGTCCAACTCCTGACGAAGGGCCTCGATCTGTTCAACAAAATGTTGAAAGACGGGTAAGTATCGGTGAAAATAATTTTATAAATAGAAATAAGGTAAGGGAGATTTTATAAAGTAAAACTTTACAAAATATCGCACTCATCTCACTCGATTCCATCCTATGGTTTGGCCTACGGGCAAGCATCGCTCTGATACCACTCTGTCGTACCCCATTTCTGAAGTACTTAGTGTTTACCGTATCAGTCCCTGGATCAGTAGCTGATACGACACTTTCACAGAATGCTTCACAGCAGATACTTTATTTATATTACCGAGAGTCATTACGAGCCTTTTATTACACAAAGGTCTTTGTACAAATGAGGCGGGCGGCCTCAACACACATAGACATCACGCTCAAAGGCTGACGCAGCAGCCTGGCTAACACTATTACTAGCGGAAGACGACAGGGCTCCACTCCTACAGGCACCACTTGAGCGAAGGCCGAACTCTACTCTTCATCACCATCAGCTTGAAAGTCATAGTCGGGTTCCTCTTCTGAATGATTTAAGCAAGGGTGAGTACTTAATGTACTCAGCAAGCCTAACACGAGGGGTATGATTATGCAAGGGATTATCAAAGGATAGGCTTATGGTTAGCGACAAGGCGAGAAAGCCAAGTTTATGCAGAGTTGTTTTGAAAACAACGCTTTTCGCAATTCTAATCAAATATCTGTAGAGATTAGTGGGGTTGGGCGGCCCTGGGGGAGATGCAATCCATCCCGCCAGTTCCTCAATTTTATCACTGGCCGACAACCAGCTCACGGCTCCAAACCGGCGTTTTCCAAAAACACACCAAGGAAACTCACGCAGAAAATCTTAATCATAGTGTGGCCGATGCTTTCGCGTTGTCCAATACCGTGGAACACGGCTTTCCGGAAAGTTTCTTAACCTTGGCCAAGGGTGCACAAATTTCCCCACAAGGTGGTCCAGTCCTCCCTATCGTCATAGTTTGGACTGTCCCACTAAAGGTTTCATACCTACTTCGTGCCACCACGGCATCCCTCACGGACATCACCAGGGGCTTCACAATCATAATAATATGGCCAGTCATAAATGCCGGATCTCGAACACCCACCAACGAACGAGTCTTCTCCTGGGACTCCGTTGCAATCTCCTGCCTCCGGGGGGTACCGGGTGAGTACTAGTAGGGTGTGGTTCCAATTCCGCGCCCATTCACGGCTTGTGGCTGCGCGAGGGGTGCTAGGCAAAGGCGGCACAAGAACCGGTCCTTAAATGACCGAACCAGGCATCTTCAATAGCCAATCCACAAGTGGAAGGGCGTCCCAGAGATAGCCTCCCCACTGAGGACCATCTCGCCTGATCCCGCCAAAAACATCCCTCACTAGGGTTGCACTTATTATTACCCCACCATTTGCACATTACGCACTCCACCAAAACACACGCATTTACACGAAAATCATATGAGCAGTATTAATTAAACACATGGTGAAAGTCCTAAGCAGCGAGCATATCAACAATTCATTAATTAAATTAATGATGTTGATTCCTAGGGCTAACAAGGATACAGGATATAATCAAGTCAAGGCAGGCAATCAAATATTGCATAGGACCATTCTAGCATTTAAATTCATTTCAATTCCATGCAATTTATTTATAAACAGCTCTAATTAGGATAATTTCATAAACATGGGATCAATATGATCAATGGGAGTTAGACTTGCCTTCACCGAGCTCTTCTTCCTCTAAATCTTCGTAATCCGGGTCCTCAGCCTCTTCGTCTTGATTATTTAACGATTTAACAAAAGATAAATCTACCGCTCACAAACAAATTAACAAAGCAATAAATCTGAATAAAATCCAAATAAAACCAGATGGGAGTGGATTTTGGTGGCATTGAATAGATTAGGATTTTAGATGAATTTTGGCGCAAGTTTCGCCAAAATTGGAGTTAAGATGAAAAAGATATGGATTTTTGAAGTAAAAGAAAGGAAATTGATTAGGATTTGATTATCTTAATTAAGTATAACCATCATCCTAATTTTCCAGAGGGTAGCAAGGGTTGCAAAATGGTTAGGATGAAATATTGGATTTTTGAGGATTTTTGGGAATTTTTCTGTTATTGGAAATGTGCTTGAAATGGATTTTTGTGTACAAAAGTTGGGTGCGCGTAGCGTTTTCCAGCGAGATTGTCTCACTGACTGGTGGGCCAAAGGCCCAGCGGGGTCCGCGCGCTACTGTTTGGTGGGCCGAGTCCACAGAACGGTGGACCGGGCGGTGCAGAGCGGCGGGTCCATGGTGCACCGGGTCCGCCACGCAAGCAGGGCGACTGGGTCGTCGCGGGCCCGCGCGCCGACGTGGCAGCCACGTCGGACGTCGGCGCGACGCGGTGAAGGCGCGGCGGCGCGCGGCTGCGCGCGGCGGTGGCCTCGCCGGAATCGTCGCCGGCGGCGGCTACAGGTGGCGAGAGGGGAAGCGAAGCACACCTACGTGACCTACACGCGACGGCGAGTGTGGTGGTTGGTGATGTCGTCGTCGGGGACGACGGACGCGGCGGCGCGACGTCGCCGGAGTTGGCGGCACGCCGGCGAGCGATGGGGAAAAGATGAGGACGTGCGTCGCGGTCGAGTGTAAGCGGTCGGGGATGTGCGCGGGAGTGCGGTGAGTCGTGCGGAGGGGTCGGCCGGGTCGGAGGGATCCTCGCGGCGGCCGGCGACGAGGTCAAGCACGGCGGCCATGACGGCGCTTGGCGCGGTGGCGTGCGCAAGGGCGAGAGGCTCCTGCGGATGGTTGCGCGAGTGCGCGGGCTCGAGGCGAGCGTGAAGCCGCGAGAAGTCATCGACGAGACGCTGCGAAAGTGTGGCGCGAGCCTCGCCGGAGACCATGGCGGAGGCGACGCGCGAGGGAGAAAGTAAGGGGAAAGGAGGTGCTCGTGGGGCTTGGCTTGCTTGCGCGCGCGCGCGAGGTGCGCGGGGGCGTGGTGCCGTGCGCGCTGCCCTACGGGCTTGATGTGGCCAAGAGAAGGCCGGCGGGGAGCTCCCACGGCGGCGGCCTACCAGAGCTAGGGAAGGAAACAAACACACTACGAGATGAAGCAACAGGAATGGCGCATTGGAGAGAGGAGAAGACGGGCGTGCTCACCGAGTGCTCGCCTGAGCGGGGGAAGGACGGTGAGGGGCTGGCACCGAAGACGAGCACGACGGGTTAGGGTTGGCCGGTGATCTCCTCGCACGATGCACGGCTACGCAGACGAAGGGCACGGTGAGATTGAGCGCGAAAAGGAGATGCTAAAAGAGGGAGAAGTTGACGTCGGGACTCACCGGAGAAGAGGGGAGAGGTCACCGGAGTTCTTGCTGGAAATGAGAGGGAAAGGGGAAAAGTCGAGTTCGAGCTCGGGGAATGAGTGGTGGTGGCGAATGGAAACAGAGGGAGAAAGAGGGGGCCTCGGTGTTGCTTTATAGCCGCCAATGGCGGTTCGAGCGAAGGTGCCAGGTCGGTTTGTCGGCGAGAAATATCTCGCCGGACTGGAGCTTGATATGACGCCCTGAGGCGGTTCGCGCACCACGAAGACGGCGGTGACGCGCGACGGGCATGGCTGCAGTGCCGGCGTCGAGACAGGGCGAGAGAGAGAGAGGCGCTGTGGCTGACGAACGCGGAGTGGAGCTCGCCGGACTTCGAGGAAGCTTGACACGCGCGTTAAGTAAGGGGGAGAGGACGACGGGACGGGACTGAAAGGCGGTTCCATGCGCGCACGTGCAACTCATGGCGTCGGCCCTGGAGCTTGACAAGACAACGGCGGTGAGGGAGCACGCCGGAATGGGCGCTCGCGCGATTGGCGCTGGCACGGCTGGAGGTAGGCAACGGGTGCGGGGCCCACGCGTCAGCGACCGGGAGAGAGGGAGAGACGGGTCGGGCTGGCGCGGGCAGAGCTGGGCCGAGAGCGGAGCGGCCCAGGCGGGAGAGAGGAAGAGAGGAAAGGGCGGCGCGATTGGGCCGAGCGGCTGCTGGGCCAGGCGCGGGAGAGGGAGAGAAAGAAAGGAGGGCCGGGCCGACACGAGAAAAGAGATAAGGAGCGGCCCGATCGAAAAAGAAAGATTTGATCTTTTTGCTGAGGGTGATTTTGAATGAATTTCAAATTCATTCAAAAGGAGAGATCGAAACCAACACTCAACAAACAAGAAGAAAACACGAAAATTCAAAAACTTTTGGTTTCGCTACTAACTAAAGCTAACAAATTGCTGTTAATTGAAAAGTTTTAAAAAGTTCAAATTTTTAGTGATTTTCGATGACGGGCAAAAACGCGGGTCGCTACATCCAACCATCGAGATACTCGCGCTGGAATCGAGCTTGAACTGACACCAAATCGGGATCCCTGCGACTCTTACCTCGACCTAGCAGCTAGCTGCTGCAAGGCACAGCCACCAAACGTTAGCTCAACGCAAACTCCAATTGAGTATAGCTCTCCTACGCAAAAACGAAAATTGAGTATAGCTCCGTAGAGCAGACCTTCCTTCCCATCGATCTGGATGGATGTTGAGCCAGCTCCTCGGTTTGATTTATCTCGTTAACGTTACGAGCTGGCTCAGCTCTGCTTGTTAATAGAACGAGCTAAAAGTCCAGCTCGGCTTGACTTTGTTTGGCTCGCGAGCCAGCTCGTTTTGAATATTATAATATTTAATACAAAATAATAATATTATAATTATTTTATATATAATATAATGTGAATATTAATAATTGTGATTTAAATAATTATGGATATGTCTTATTATCACTCTTATGAATGGAAAATTTTGATAAAATAACTACTAAAACTAATGTAACATAAGAGAAAAACGTTTGTCATAAGTATCGCATTTGGCTTACCAGCAGCTCGTGAGCTCTCATGAGCTCGCTATCGAAACAAGCTGAAAATGTAAGTCGACTTGTTAAAATTTCAAATAAGCCGAGTAAAGCCAGCTTGCGAGTTACGAGCTTTTCGTCCAGCCAACTTCATCTTTCTTTTTTTCCACGCCGCGTCGTTCAGCGTTGGCATCACGTGGCATGGAAAAAAAAGCTAAAGTGGGCCCAACTCCTTGTATGGAATAACAAATGGCCTACACGTGTACCCGGCAGACGAATGGGCACAGGTTATGGGCAAGAGAAGCCGCAGCTCTTCTGCCACACATCCACATGGTCCACGAGGATGCGTCATCTACTTTCCGCATTTTTGTTGTTATCATGAAAAATTACAAATTTTGCTAGTTCTAAGTTAAATGAAATATTGTTTTCCTTTAAATTTAACCTTTGGATGAAGATCGCATGGTGGTTGAAGCTCGCCGGCGGGAGGCTGGGCAGAGGAGCGTAGGGGTGGGACAGGCGGTGAGCCAGAGAGTGGTTTAATACTTGTGGCTTTAGAGTTGGGGGTTGTCGGGGTCCTCCATTGCCGGCAGTTGTTGAAGGGGTCGGGGGAGGCGGCCGGCATGGCGGTGGGCGGCAGTGCGATGGGTTGTCAGTGGGCGGTGGGTGGAGCGTGGTCGGCGGGCTGCTGTCGGGGTGGGCTGAGCAATGAAGATAGAGGCATGCCGTTAATTTCAACATGAACGGTTCCAAAAAGTGACTAAAGGGATGACCAATTTTTAGTTAACCGATGAATAGATTGACCCAAAAATTATTGTTTCAATAATACTAATTCAATATTTTAACAAAAAATCATTAATAAATATCACGAGTGATTGCTTCCTACGCATGGTATATTTTAATCGATAAACTATTTTTTATGACCATTAGATCAGTAATCTAAACAACACTATTTATTGAAATAAAGAAGCATATGATTTAGATGGAATGAAACTAATTTCGATTGATTGAAATTTTGAGCACATGGAATCGTTTATTCCAGAACCATAAATGATTGCTCGCTGACTTCGTCGTATTCCATTTCCTGCTCATCATGCATGCACCGGCTAATATGTTGGTTCGCAGCGCCCTGGTATTCCGATCTGACGTTCAAATTTTCAATTTCAATATACTCCTACATGTTGATGTCTTTTTTTTTAATAATGAAAGATACTTTCCCATCTCTGCGTGTCCATATAGTGTTACATTATTATTACAAAACTGAGCCACAGCTGAATTATTCAAGTGAATAGGAGAAATTAATTTTCTCATTCAAATCAAAATTTGAGAGTCATAACCTAACATATAGGATACATTTCTGGGTGGGGTAAACCTACTAGCCATAGAGATAGATCTCCAGATCGTCAGAGCATTATGATAATCAAAGAGAAGGTATTGGAAACTTTTATTGGAATTACAATAACAACACTTTTGAGTGCCTCTCCAGTTCCTCTTTTCTAGATTGTCTTTTGTTAAAATTACCCACCTTTGCAAATACAAGAGGGATATACCTTAATCTTTAGAGGGACTTTAAGTCTCCAAATTAATTTGTTAGAGAAAGAAGTGTGCTCTAATTTATCACGATGCGCGCTGTCTATTGGACGTACGTATGAATGATTACCTGATGACACGGCGTGCATGTTAATCAAGATGCTCTCAAACGTTCTACTTGAGGTATGATTGATCACCATGCTATTTTATTCTTTTCAAATGAAAGATAACATGCTGATCGTGTGGTTCTTTTTCCGGATAATAAGCTGATTATTCGGAAACTGGCAGTAGCCCACTAATCATGCGCTCAACCACTATAGGTGTACTACCCTAATTTAATCCCTCAAACAGTGACGAGGCTAGAAAACCATGCAGACTATAAATCTCTACATAAGGTCGCGTTCGCGGGTCGTGGATATATCCACGTCAGCCCGTTAACAGCGACCGTTTGATAAGTGAATCCGAGGATATGAGCCGTTGGATGCTAATCGGGTCGGGTCTTTGCCCAGTTACCTTGCTACCGAACGTTGCGAACTCTCCCGAAGCGCTCGCTCCCGTTTCCTAGCTGGATCTCTCGACTGGCGCCTCCACCGCCGCGCCGCCCCCGCCACCTTCACCCTTCCCTCCCTCCTCTGAGTCCTCTCTCCCAAGCATGACGCGAAAGATGGCAAGCTTCGGGACTAGATCGACGTCCGCACCGCACAAGCCGGTATCTTCCCCATCAACTCCGCTACCCTCCGCCTGCACCATGGCAGCACCGGCGGCACCAATTGACGCACAGGCCCTCCATGGTCCCTACGGAGAACGACTTGGTGGTGGTGCCGTACCAGCACGAGCTCATGGAATGATGGAAGAGGGCAAGCGCCTGCTCTAATTGCGTGATTACGCCGTTTTTCCGATGTGGGAGACAACACTCTCTTTGAGGGAGCGATGGAAAGCATGGCTGCATCAGCTTGCTGCGGGCCATGAGCGCAGAGGGGCCGGCAGGGGAGTACGACAGCGTCACAGTAAGTAAGAACGGATTCGATCAAGACGGCAGTACGATCCAGAGTACAAATACCTCTTTCATTATGCAGCCTTTGTTGATGTTTGATCTGCTGCGATCTGCATGCTCACCATGTGTTTGTTGCAATGCCTAGCTGAGGAGCCATATGTTCTGCGTCATGCGAACTTCTCCAACATATAAGTGCACTGGCCGGCGACAAGGGATTGTTCTGAAAGCTCTTTGGCAGAAAGGATCCCAATCACAAAGGCTTAAAATGTTAAGAACAGAGGTATTACACCGATAGTCTGCACTCGTCAATATATTATCGGCAAAAAGCTAAACAAAGTTGCACTTCATAATCGGTAGCTTCACAAAGATAGTTAGCATATCATTCAAGGTTCAACTTCTAGCTTAATAAGATATGATGGAGAGAGACCATTGGGTGTTCAATTTCAGATATTTGAATCTCTTAAGGACTATATTGATGGAACAAGACTTATATTTTTTATTTCCTAATTGCAAATGTCAAGCCACTAATTATCGAGTACATTCATCATTCTGGACAAGAAACGGAGCACGCACTCAAGAAAATGGTAGCAATATACCCAAACATGCCAACTATTTGACTGGCTTTTACATGCTGGAATGAATTATTGTATCATTCTGCTTCTCAGTTTCATTCTCTTAGACTAAGGACTTCGAACGAATAGCAGATCAGATTACTACTTGTACTTCCTTTATGCTTCTCTAAATATATAATCATTGTCTACGTTTTAATGACTGTATTTTGTAACATTGAATGTACTGTGCTAACATATATTGCAAGTACCAGTTTTCTATTCTAACATCAATACATTTATAGTAAGCTAATCGGGCTCACATGCTTAGGACAAGCAGCAGCACACTTAATGGCTCATAACTGAATATAATGTTGGTTATTGGTTGTGATTTGCCATGAATTAGAGCTAATAATATTTTTATAATGTCATTAGCTACGTTCATATAGCTGAAAAGAAGTAAATAATACTGAATACTTGACCTCCAGCTGTTGTGATCAACTTTTGCGATATCTATATAAACTCTCTGTAAAAAAATTACTGGCCAAAGAGGTAAGGTGCTAAGAAGGACATGCACCATGTTTTCAGTATATTGAGCTGCTAGGTTGGTGCCCCCATGAATCCTATCAATAACTTGTATTGAGTCGAGAGTTTAGGAATGATTCAATCAGAATAACTACTGCATATACTTGGTTAAGCATGCATGTGACAGGCCAGTAAACCTTGCTTAATCTTCCATTTTTTTTTTTTGGTAAGTACGCTAAGTCTAAAGCCCATTTTTTTTTAAGCATGATTCATTGAGCTTAACATGCGGGGCAATCAGGGAGGCGCTGCAATGCAGCGCCATCTTCTAGTAGCAGGTCTACAATCCTCCATTTCATCTTGTATCAGTTCATCTCACAGTGTGCCATGGATACCATGAACACTATAATCGTTGTCCTCGCTTTCCTCCTTCCAGCAGTGCTGATGCTTGTTATGCAATCCTTGCGACGACGGTCGTATATAGCAAATGTTCTGCCAGGTCCAACCCCTCTCCCTTTCATTGGACCCCTGCACCTCTTCAAAAAACCTCTTCACCGCACCCTCGCACGCCTCGCTTCCCGCTATGGCCCGGTCTTCCAACTGCGTTTTGGATCCAGCCATGTCATCGTAGTGTCCTCTGCTGCAGCGGCAGAACAGTGTCTCGGCACGTGCGACGTCGTGTTCGCCAACCGACCACGGTTGCCGTCCGGCAAGATCCTGTCCTACGACTGGACCACCATGGGCACCGCAAACTACGGTCCCTACTGGCGCCATGTCCGTCGTATCGCCGTAACCGAGGTCCTCTCCATGCAACGGGTGCATCACTTCGCTGTGATGTCAAGAGCGGGAGGCACGGGCCATGGCACGGAGCCTTTACCTAGCAGCTGAGGGCACCAAGGGCTGTGCACGGGTAGAGCTCAAGTCGAGGTTGTTTGAGCTCCTCATGAACATCATGATGGGCATGATTTGCACCAGAACATACTATGGCACGTGAGTACAATCCTGCTGGCTGTCATCTCAATTAATGTGTGCTCTTCAGTTCTTCTGTGTGATATATATATATATATATATATATATATATAATATATATATATATATAATATATATATATATATATATATATATATATATATATATATATATATATATATACACAAATGCTATTCAGCACCCTAGGTGTAGAATAGTTGTTCTACACCTAGTAATTTTTTATTGAACAAAACGATCATAAATTACTGAACTGAGTGCATGACGAAGTAATTCACGTTCCATGATCGCGTTCAGTAATAATCATAACATTTTGCTCAGTAATTCTAATAACTACTGACGATTTGTTCAGTAATTATCAGTTAGGTGTAGAATAGTTATTCTGCACCCTAGGTGCAGAATAGCGCTGTGGTATATATATATATATATATATATATATATATATATATATATATATATATTATATATATATATATATATATATAATGTCAGGCAACCTCGTCATATATTTAATCCCGCTGAGATATCTTTGCAAGGTGGATAATTTTCTCTTTAAGATTGCCACATCTCTTTGCAAGGTAAACAAACTTCTATTTTCTGAGAAGATTACAATTTGGTCTACAGCTGAGAATTTACAACTCAAAATGGCACAAATTCACTTTTGTCAAACAAGTTACCTCAAATAAAAAATTGAGATGCGAAACTCTCAAACCAAACGTATGAAATCACGAGAAGAACCCAGAAAAGGTTATCATTGTAATGCCACACAGCGGCTGTTTGACAAGCTACAGGTATACAGTCATCATTATACAAAAGAAGCAAGAATGTAGTGGTAGCTGAACAACATAAACAAGCACACTGATAGAAAACAGGATAAAATATATTTACATCTGGAATCATTTTGTGCTATGCCTATAAGCCTGCCTAAAGACCATCAGTTAGCTTCTTAGACCATTACCCCAACTGAAATGGCGGCCATGCATAAATGCCTGTTGGTTGCTGTCAAATGCGATCATGGATCCAGCCCATGATTTGCACAGTAGACCTTGTTACCTGAAACAATCATAATAAAAAATAAATAAATATACAGCAATTTCAAATTTCTAAAATTGATGAATCACCAATGAACTTGCTACCTGTAAATATAAATAAGACATTATATGCTAGCTGGGGAAAAAAATCATAAATCAATGGTTTTACTGACACCATATTGGTCAAGATTAAGAAAACACACCATCCTGGACCAGAAAATATCACCTACACACCAATTACGAAAGCTGCCAAAGTAGAAACCTCCGTTACGTCAGCACAACCAAGTTAGCTACAAAGCTATAAATGCTGCGAATGCAGGTACATGTAACCACACAAATTTAAAAACACTGGTAAGCTAGCAATATCAGATATTCTAAAAGATGTATTGATAATTGGGAACTTGTAGTTTATAGATTTGTTGAGGAAATCAAGTCACTAGCTTTTTTCCAGATGCATATTTTGTTACATATTATAGAAGCCATAGCACTGTGAGCCATATCTGCAGACGTGGTATTGCGATGAACAAATGACTGGATGGTTGTAAGAAAAAATAATCAATTAATAATCAGCAGCAAAAAATGTATTGGACCTTTCTTTCATTAAGGAGTATAGTGAATGAAAAAGGAGCTGTTTGAAGCGTGAATGCATCACTCATACATGCTTCCCAGAAAATTAGCATAATACAGTCATCCATATCTGAATACCTCTATCGCTATAAATTTTCAGAAAATTAGATTTGGGGAAAAAGAAACGTGAGGTGTTTGCAGGCTACAGATGCCACTAGGTTATACCTGATGCTTGATCTGCATGCGTCAAGCAAAAAAATTAAGCGATTTCAACCTTCCCTGCATTTCCGTGGGAAGCTTTCTCTCACATGACATCACCATGGATATAAAATAATATAAAATGATGACTCTGAACATTGTGAAATTAAAGAATACGGCACACATAATACAGTGATCCATACCTGAATACTGTCTCCTTTTTTAGAAAACTGGATTTGGGGAAAAAGAAACGTGAGTTGCTTGCAGGCTACAGACGCCACTGCATGTCGAAAATCTCTCATCCAAAACAGCATGTGTCAAGAAAAAAAATAGAAGATCGTAAACCTGAGAGAGGCACGCTGGTGTTACCAACGTTTGTGCCAGCCTAAGCGCATCCTGGTAGATACTCGAGTGGGAAGTCTGCAACGATTTGGGGAAATTGGTGGTCAATCCATCAGACAAAAAGATAGGGGAAAAAAACAATTTGCGGAAATTGGTGGTCAATCCACAGATCCTCATCACCTAAAATCATCATAGTGAGTACAATAATATATATGGCCGTTTTGAAAGACAACCCAAACACTGCTACCACAACATGTAGCAAAGATACACACTGATGGGATTCAGCAGCAAAATAAATAAAATTTGGGTTATGTAGCTTAAAGCTTTGAAATGTGACAATCAATTATCAAATCTCTTAAACCATTTTATTTACAATTATCACATCTGGACTAAGAGAGAAGCAAGAAAATTGCTAACTCGCATCCTCAACTGTTTGGCCACCATGTGTAATTGCAGACAACCTTATTACTGCTCAACACCTCATGCATATGCAATTTTTTTAATACAGAATATACATTTATATATGGTGACCATTGATGGCCAAAAAGGAAATATACCAACGGCAAACAATTCAAACAAAAAAAATTACATGACAATAACAGGATTTCAAGGAATATTTATCTTAATTCGTAACAATGCCAAAAGGTGTCAATTCAGGCAGATGGCAACAAGGGGACAGAGGAGAAATTATATCCAGATCTTCCAGGAAAAACATATCGCCATTACAATAGATCGTTGGGCAATATGTACCTGTTGGTTAAAAAAACTGGTAATATGTATTCATTCATCTATAAGACGAGCATCTATAAGACGACAATGCACGACAACTCCTAGAGATTTAAATGAGAAATAAGCATCTGAAAAAAAAGTTCAGACAACTTGGCTGGAGAAAACAAACCTTTCGGCAGCCTGTACCTTGAGATGCCTGGTTGGCGGAGTCGCCTCTGCAGGCTTGTGGACGCGAGCGTGTTGATTTTCTCTATAACGGATCAGACCAAATCCTCCTCAGATCTGCACGCAACAGAAGAAATTGGGACCGGAAATAAGTAAATCCCTCGCAAAATCAAAATAATACGGTAGGTATTGTTTGAATGATAATTGAATTCGACCCGAGGGACGTCCGCCGATGCAGAAACTTGGAGCCGCCGCGCCTCCTTCGCCCATGCCCGTGCACCCTGACAACAAAGCGGGAACTGGGGAGAGTCGATTTGAAGGAGCAAGCCCGATGGGAGGCGTGACCATCGCCGGAGCAAGCGATTTGGAGGATGCGGCATGGCGATGGGATCTGGACCTCGAGGTGAGCAGCAAATGGAGAGGGGGAGGAGCGGAACCGACAAAATTCGCATCGATCCGGGGTTGCCAAAAAGGAAAAGATCGTGGGCCGTGCCCGAGGTGGGCTGGAGCCAGAGCCCAGCCAGGCGGGCAGGGCAGGACGGGAGTGCGGGGGACGGAATGACGCGCGGGATGGTCAGTCTGGCTCGGTCGCTCGATCCGGCTACAGAATTGGTTATTCTGTAGCTAGGTATAGGTAATACATTACCTATATATATATATAATATCATGCTATAATGTTCGTTATGTGCAGTCATATCGAAGAAGCTTCTGGAGAAGTGAGCAAGGAAGTGCGGTGGTTCCGAGCTATGGTGGAGGAGACGATGGCACTGAGCGGTGCATCAACGGTCTGGGACTTCCTGCATGCAGCGGTACGATGGCTGGACGTGGGTGGGGTTGGACGACGCCTGAGGAACTTGCGCGAGAGCCGGACGAGGTTCTTGCAGGAGCTAATCGAAGACCAGAGGAAGCAGATCAACAAGGGCGCACAAACGAGAAGGACCATGATTGGGGTTCTGCTGGCGCGGCAGGACAAGGAACCCAAGGCGTGCCCCGATGAGCTCATCCGCTCATTGTGCATTGTGAGTAGTTATCACCACGTTCAAAATCTCAAAAACAAACTCAAGCAGTAGTATGCACTACAAGTCATAGCTAAATTTTGTTTCTTCTTTCTTTTCTCAAGAGCTCCCTGGAAGCTGGGACAGATACTTCAGCGTGTACGATTGAATGGGCAATGGCTCTATGCTAAACAACCCTCAGTGCTGGGGAGGCTCGTGATGAGATTGATGCATGTGGTAGGACAAACCAGTGCGGCTTCTTCAGGCGACTGATCTCCCGAAATTACAATACCTTCAGTGTATCATCATGGAGACACTTCGCTTGTATCCACCAGCACCACTTCTTGTTCCTCATGAGTCCTCTGCTGGTTCCAACATCGGTGGGTTTGACGTTCCGAAAGGGACATGCTTCTTGTGAATACATTTGCTATCCATAGAGATCCAAAGCTGTGGGATGAGCCAGAAAGCTTCATTCCAGAAAGGTACTATTGCATATGTTTGCTTATTGATTTCTTCAGTTGTAAAAATTTCTATCATTTTAGCATTCATCTTACTCTTTTCATTATTAGGTTCCAGGAGGAAAAGAGCAATGGAAAGATGATGATCCCATTTGGCATGGGCAGACGCAGATGCCCAGCAGAAACTTGGGGATGCAGATGGAAGGCCTTGGTCTAGGAACTATGATCCAGTGCTTTGATTGGAAACGAGTGGAGACGAGCTTGTGGATATGGCTGAGGGCTCCGGACTAACAATGCCAAAGGAACTGCCATTGGAGGCTTTCTATAACCCTCGCGCCTCTATGGTCGATATTCTTACAGCAATATAATTTATCATTATTACCAGAGATGTGTTGGTGTGAGGGCGAGACCCTGTGAACCTCTATGTATGAGCCGATCACACACATCGTGCTTTCGGTGAAAAATCCCATTTACATGCGTCATTTACATGTGTAATTTTTTTCCCATTTAGAAGGCAGTCCATTGTGTGAGTATTTTGTGCTTGCGGTTTTGGATTCTGAACTGAAAAGAAAAAAGATTGAATACGAGTGGTGGAAATATATGTGTGTATTCAAGCCTGATTGTGATGTAATCTGGAAAAGCTTGAGCTTAATTCAGCATAGTTGGGTTAAATCAAGATTTCTGACAGCCTTTAAGTGAGTTTATACCGGCGTTGCAGAACATATTGGGATTTTTTTCATCATAATTCACACATGGAAACCATTTAACAAAAAAGAATAATCATGCATGAGTTTCATTATGGTTTTCTGTCCAGACTTGTGAAATGACCCATACGTCTCTTACTCAATTTATTAAAGGTATTTTATTTACAAAGAATACAATATGACTAATTACTAAACGGAAGCACTAGTATTTTAAATCAAATGGCATAGATTAGGTAATGTTACTAAACGGAAGCACTAGTATTTTAAATCAAATGGCATAGATTAGGTAATGTTTACTGTTTCTTCCCACTAGAGTATTATACAGTTCACTACAAAATTAAAAAAATTGTAGCAGTTCTATTGGTAGCACTATTATAATTTTGTAATTTGAGATAGTACTATTATAAAAGGATGACAATGGATGGTGAATAAAGCTACATTTTGTTGCCAACATCACGCCACAATAATCAAACTCTAAAAATAGAAAAAGTACTATTCAATAAGGCAGGCGTTTCCTTACCCTTCCGTCAACCCCGCCCCGGCTATCTATGTCTTGCTTGCGTGCTTGACATGTACCCATTACAATAAGTATTTTGAATAAGATGAATGGTTAAATATAATAAAAAAGGTCAACGATGATATTAATTTCAGAACGGAGTACTTCCTCCATTTTTGTCGTTCTCACTTTCTGAGGAGTTAAATATTTTCAACTTTGACTGATTATATACAAGAAAATATTAATAATTATAGTACGTAATTAGTATCGTTAGATAGATCATTGAATCTATTTTCATAATAACCTTATTTACAGATACAAATGTTACTAATATTTTCTACAAATGTAGTCAAAGTTAAAAAAGTTGACTGGTATGAAAATCATAGCGATACTTATTTTGGGATGGAGAGAGTATTAAAAAGTGGACACGGACCAAAGTTGGTCTAGGTCCATGTGCTCTAGCCTTTGGCCGAGTGGCAGTAGCATTACTTTGTGAGACGACGGGGATTTTGCAGCAGCCACCACGTAATGGCAACCCACTCTGCGCCACGCGAGGGCAAACCGTGGTTTATTTCTGCAGCAAGCGCGCGATAAGTCAGGGGCTGTTTGTTTGTTGCCGAGTGAGAGTAGGATGGCAATACGGGTGACCGGTGCGGGTGCAATTTGTCATCTGCGGGACGCATCCGTACCCGCCCTGCAAATGTGGGTGCAGGTTTTTCTTTCCACTCGCGGGTGACTCGCGGGACTCCAAATTTAGATAGAAGTTAATTTATATTTATTATTTATATAATTTTTTAGTATCTTAAATTTTGTTCTTATGTTAAATAATGATAACTATTTCAGTTACATATTAATTTGAAATATAAATATGTAATTATTATATTAATTTTATTAATTTATTATATTTATATATTTTTTTATAATATATAAAACTCACGGGTCACCCGCGGGTAACCCACCACGGATGCGGGTGCTATTCGATCAATTTGTTGTCCACCTCAGTATGGTTTTGAGCTGGCTACTCTGTATCGCGCGGGTGAAGATTAACTAGAGGAGCACTACAACATAGCAGTCCATCCCACAAACTACCTGTGAATAACATCAAGCGGTGCTACTCCATGCCAGATTTTAACCAAAGTTAATTTTTCTCAAGTTTAATAAATAATATATGTAAAAACCCATATTTTATCATGATCAGTCTTGTCATTTTTAATAGTATTTTGATATTAACAATTATATTTTTCACTTAGGAAATATATTTGGTTGAAGATTGACTTTGGTTAAACTAATAAATTCAGTAAATTACAGGAGAGATGTTTCATGTCCATACCTTATGATCCATGCATGCACCGACCTATCCCTATTTGACTGTTGTTTCTCGTCGACCATCACCAACAGATGGTCATTACCTTCACATGCTTGCAAATGAACACGGCACACCACGGGCAACTACTACTGGAAACAACTTTCTATTCCGATGGAGATCGAGGCGTCTATTGTCACACTCCGCCTTCTTAAAACTTTGTTTTCAAAATCGTTTTACAATTCAGTAGAATTTTTCGTTAAACATTAATTAGAAAAATGAAAAAAATAGAAAAGAAATGGAAAAAAAATGAAACCTGCACCCAAACCCAGCCCACTCTACCTCTCTCTCTCCTTCCGCTCGGCCCAACCCTTCTTTCCCCTCTTCGCCCGCGGCCCAGCTCCCCCCACGACCCAACCGCTGCCCCACCTCCTCCCTCTACCTTCGACAACCGCTGCTCGCCGCCCACATCCACAGTCCGGCAACCGCCGTGCCACACACCCACGTCACCCCCCCCCCCCCCCCTCTTTGCTCGCGGAAACCGCCGCGCCCCCACCTTCTTAAGCTACCGCCCGCCCCGGCCTCACCCCCATTAGCCCTCGCTTCCCTCTCTCCATTCCTCTCCTTTGGCCGACGATGAAGATGCCGCCCGAGCCCCTTCCGAACGCCACAGACCCGACGCCGCCCATCGCCGAACCCCGCCGCCCCCGTGCGACGCGACCTCGACTGGAGAAACCGACCAGAGCGCCGTCGCCACGCTGCCAAACCACGTCGCCACCCCTTCTTCGTCAAGCGCCGCCTCCGGTCACCCCGCGCTGCCCCAGCCCCCCTTAGGTGATCCGCCTCCCTCTCCTCTCCCTCCTTGGTGTCGCTGCGCTCTTCCCCGGCCACCGGAGCGCCTCCGCGGCAAGCTCCGGTGAGCCTCCATGGCCGCCCGCCGTGCCGGCCGTCGCCACCCCGTTGCCGGCCCCCTCACCCGCCTGATTAGAATCCAACGGTCACGATTCAAAGACCCCGAAGGGGTATGCACCATGTCCACCATGGATTGTGACCCGTCGGTCCACCGGGTCCATGACCCAGTCCATGGATTTTAGGGTTTAAAATAAATCTGGTTTAGGAAACTTTGCACTTAGGCATTGCAAAATTACGAAATTTTATTTAAGTCCTTCAGTTTTGTTTAAAATCGGATTGTAAGTTTTGCATTTTAGCCTCTATTTTACAGATTTGCAATATTAATAGAATTTATATTTTAAATAAAATAGAATAGATTTAAAATAGATTATGAAGTGCAAATAACACCTGAAGTTTATTTTATTTGCATAAATAATAGACTTAAAATAGATTCTTTTCTGTTTTAATTATAAAATAATTATTTATTTTACAAATAATTATTTCATGTAATGATTATAATTAAATACTTATTTATCTTTTTGGAATGATATTTATTTACAAATAAGCTCCTATATTTTATTAATTTACAAATAGGTCTTAACTATTTTTAAAAAACAACCCTATAGTTTTTTAATTACAAATCAGTCCCTAAAATTTTACATTTTGACCCCTAAAAACTTTCTTAAAATTACAAATAGGTTCATAGAACCCTATTTTTACAATTTAAACCTTGAACCTTCAAATCCTCGTAACTTTTAGCTCGTAGCTCAGTTTTCAGTGATTCTCGCGCTCACGCGATCGTAGCGATGAGTACTATCTTTAATAGTGTTTTTTAGTCTTTTTACATATTTATGTACTTGTATTATGTTTATTGTTTTGCTTGTTGCATGATTAGTTGTTGCGACGATAATGGGAGACGAGTAATTCGAGGATCTCGACGATAAGAGTTATAAATTTGATGAGCAACCCCTGGAAAATCAGGCAACTGTCCTTGACCATATTGATCCTATTTTAGGATGTGTTGTTTACAAACTTGCATACTTGTCATAAATGGAATCCTATGCTATGTTTACTAGTCTTTCCACATTATTCCTGAAGCATATTGTTTAGTATTTATGTTAGTGGGTAAAATTACTTAGTCTTGCTGTCAAGGAATGAATTTGGGATCTTAATTTAATCTTGATTAATGGAACTGAACTGTTAAACATTTGGGGTGGTGATTTGTGTCTAGCAACTTGGAGCTTAGGATAAATCTGGGCAAGATGGTTGTTTGGTATGGTGCTGGAAGCACGAGATCTTGGTTTGTGCATGTGCCTGCCCCAGATTTTAAGGACCAGTTCGGGGTGCATGTAACTCGGTGAACAGCGCAACCATGAGGCTTATATGGGTATGGCCTGGCCAATTAATTAGATGTTCATTTATTCCTGTATGCGCCATTGGATGTTGGTGTGGCGCAAGAGGGGGCTTATGTAGCGGAGGGAAAATAGACTCCATTTATGTTGTTAGCGGTGAAACCTCAGCGGGTGTCTACATAGTAAATGATGCTTTGTAAAGGCCTTGTAGTGTGACCCCAGCTACACACCCCAGAAGGGTGAAGGCAAGACGGGAAGCACGACTCATAGTGAAAGTGTGTAAACCTTGCGAGGATAAAACTGTCATGACAGCCTTGCTCACGGTCAAGAGCGGCTTGGACTTCCCCGCGATGAGGGGGACATTGTAATGGTTTGTTGGTAGCCAGGTGTTGGAACCCTGGTGAGTTGGTAGTCGGATTGGAATCCGATGAGTTCGTTTGGTAGTCGGATTGGAAATCCGACTTATCCTTGTGGTTTAACCTTGTTGAAGTTGGAGTATTCACCTAGCAAATAGGGTGCTTTTATAAAATGAGTATAGAATAGGTGGCTTAGTGCTATAAACTGTGAGTTAAGCCTTTCTTGTTATTGGCATGTATGTTATCACTTCCCCCACTTGCTGAGTACTCTACGTACTCACGCATACCGCTGCTCAGAATTCAAGGATGAAGGTGTCACCAATAATTGAAATAATGGAGTGAAGTCTAGGCGTGCGGACTACTGGTCAACTTCCTGTGGGAGCTGAAGGACACCAACGCATAATTTAATTTTCCGCTGCTTTTTATCTGCCTCTTGACCTATTGGTCTCTATTGTAAGATACTGAACTAATACATATATTATTCTTTTATCACATATATTGTCTTGTTGCGTGTGAAATTGATCATGTGTACACATACAGAAACATTCGGTTTTTAACCTTAAAAATCGGGTGTGACAAGTGACATCTATTGAGATCTACCGTGAATCCCTCGTTAATCTTAACCCCATCTGTGTATGGATCAACCGGTCACTGCAATATAATGCACCATCACCAATCTAATCTAATACTAAATAAGTTTGTAATGCGTGACATGTCTGCCGTTTTAGGTCTGCCTCCGTTGAACCGTAGGATGTGGTGGATGCAAGATCTGCTACCGTAGGATTTAGTCGTCTGCTTGTGAGTTCGCGCCGTTTCGTTCTTTCGTCCGTCTGGCCGCACGAGAAAACCACCGCATAATCGTTTCCGCCCGACTCCGTATCATCCCCGACTCATAGATGAGTCTTCACCGGTGTCCTTCTTTACTCGCACAAATTTAAATTCGTTCCAGGCGAACTTCATCGCCCACATGTTCTCCATCGTCCCAATTTGGGCGACCGCAGGGCTCGGCGGCGAGCGGACAGAGCGAGCGACTGTCAGGCGAGGTGGCGAATGCTGGGGCAGACGATAGAGTGCCAGGAGTGCAACGCGATGGCAGGCGCACGTTGTGGTAGCCGGGAGTTGACGCGCGGCTGGCAGCCAACGGCGGCGGTGGAGCGACCGGGCTGGACGATCGCGCAGCAGCTACTGCGTGGTGTTATATCTTGCGGAAGATGAGTTAATTCAATGAACCCACCTCGATCATCGGCTAGCTAGGCAACTCTCTGGTAAACCCACAGATTTGGTCGACACAGACAAGTACAGAAATTGTCTGCCCCATCGAGCGAGCAACTCACGGACGCAGCCGCTTCTCCTCTGATCAACATCCCAGCGAAGCTCCCATGCATGCAAGGCCTTGGGAGTTCTTCACGTTCATGCCCCTTAGCGTGCAGCTACTGCACGTTCTGGACGAACTCAATCACCACAAACCACACCCATCAGCAGTTGAGCTCCACGTGCCAAGCAAAAATCCCATCAGCTCTCTTCCATGAAAACGCACTGATTTCAATCATGGTACTTGATGCTTCATGCGCTCCAGCATTCACCAATCCATGCCGCGAGCTTCCTGCAAAAGATAAACCTCTTGCCAAATTTCATGACAAACAATTTATAATCATTGTCCACACGACAGTTATATAGCTACAAAGGTCCATACGGCATGACGTACTTTTTTAGTAGTAGGATGATCCAACAATAACCAGAAAAGGAACCATAATAACGTTTATTAAAGTTATTATATACATCTATTCTAAAATTTATGATGCTATGTGGTGCGTTAAAACTTATGATTTTTTTTAAATAGAACTTGCTTTGCTTGTTATCTTTTAGATCTTGTGAGATGTTTTGTCGCCCGTAGCGAAGCACGGGCAAATTGCTAGTAATAAAATAAGACAACGGAAGAAGACCAATAAACATGACACGACAAGGGGCAGCTACTGCCACAAACAATTTTCCGTTCCCATCGAGGTCGAGGCACTTCTTGAGATCTACAGCGACCGGCGGGAATCCCTGGATAATCTAACATGAACAATGTAGGATCAGCCGGCCACTACAATGTGCTCTGTAATTAAGCACCATAAGCCAACGATAAAATAAAGGCACACAACACCTGGGAACTACCGGGATCCTGTTGATGGGATCAGGCGATAGATGCTGCAGCGCATATACCTTCTTAATTATCTGGGAATAAAATCTATGGTTTTAAGCAGCCGACATACAAACGTCGGCACCTTCAGCAGTAGTAGGTGTTCGTCTTCCGCTGTCGTGATCCCTCTCTCTTTCTTCCATCCACACGAGAGAGCTGCTTTAGCAATTCTCAAGAGATCTACGCGAGCAATGGAGCTCGCGTCAGCAGCGATGACCCCGCTCATTGCGAAGCTCAGCAACCTGTTGGTGTCGGAGCTGACACTTGAGAAGCGCGTGCGGCAGGACGTCGCCTCCCTCCATAGGGAACTCAAGGTAATGCACCTGACACTCCAGCGAGTCGATGTGCCCCCCGACCGGATCGACGCCGGGACTGCGGAATGGGTGGCCAATGTGCGTGAGCTCTCCTGCGACATGGACGACGCTATCGATGCCTTCATCCTGCATATGGGGGAGGATGGCAACCCTGCCGCAGCTGGAACGCGGAGCCGGCTCCACGTGTTCCTCGATAAGACAGCTCGATTGTTCAGCAAGGGCAAGGCACTGCACCAGCTCGCCAGCGTCGTCAGTGAGGCCAAGAGACTCGCCATGGAGTTGGGTGAGATCCACCAGAGATACGCCGGGCTCAAGCTACAGGATACCACCGCTGCTCCTCCTGACATTGACCCTCGTGTGAGGGCAGTGTTCACCGAGACTGCGGACCTTGTCGGCGTGGACGGCGCAAGGGACGAGCTGATCAAGATGCTCTCCGATGCTTCCAAGAAGGATGTGCAGATTGTCTCCATTGTTGGGTTTGGTGGGCTAGGGAAGACTACACTAGCCAGAACAGTGTATGACAAGATCAAGCTGCAGTTCGATTGCTCGGCATTCGTTACGGTGTCTCGAAACCCCGACATCACTAGAATCTTTAAGAAGATCCTATTTGAACTTGACAAGGGACGATATGAGAACATCAGCGAGGGGGCAGGGATGTCGATCAACTCATTGCTGAGGTCAAAGGGTACATCCAGGATAAGAGGTACTACGTATCAATCACCAAGTGCTCTTTCCTTTTTCATTCTAGTAAGGATGTGAAGTGCTAATTAATCAATAGGATCTGTTCATAACATAGTTTTTTTATGATGTGTGTAGATCGTGTGAGTCGTCCATTGCCACTCATACCTAACACGCTGCAATCAAAAAAATATTTAAATATCGATAAAGATACTTAAGTACTGAGAGCTAGAAGGTCGTGTTTTATATATAAACTAATCTGGAAGGTAAAACAAAGATATAAAACCTAACAAGCAATTGTACATGATTATCTCCTGGGTCTGTCTATTTTTCAGGTGCCTGAAAATAGGGGTATCCTTCAGTCAACCATATCAACCGTTGGATCAAAGATCAACCGCCCCCCTCCTTCTTCTTCCTCCTCCGTCGCTCTCGCGCCTGCCCGCCACCCATCCGCGCGACCCCGCCCGCCGCCCCGCCCACCGCCCGCCTCCCACCCGCGGCCGCGGCGGCGCCCCGCCGCCGCGCCGCCCCGCCACGGCAACGGCCCACCGCCGTGCCGGCCGCCGCCCCGACCTTCTCTATAGCCGGCGGTGCCATGGATCCCGGCAACTCCGGAACCCTAACCGCCGGCATTAATCCGCGGGCCGGCGACGCGGCGGTGCCCTCGCCGCCGCGTCGCACCGCCCGCACACCCCCTGCGCTCCGCCGCCAAGCCTCCGCCGGCGCCGCCCCCCGCACCCCCGCGCGCCATTGCCGCTTCACCACGCCATCGACTGAAGCTTCAGTCGATTTTCAGTCGACTGAAGCGAAGGATTACCGTTATCTCCTTCCCATCTAATATCTTTAAATTTGAAGGTTAAAAGGGATCCGTATCCTCTGCCTTTATAACTCCTATGGCAAACTTTGCCATACTTCATTATCACAACACATCATTCAGATTAAGTGCTCAGATTAATCTATATTTTTTCCCATTTAGTCTGAATTAATTTTCGTCCAAAGTTTACTATATATTTTTAATCTGTTGCTTACGCTGATTTTAGAATCAATGACAAAGATTAAGTATAGCAAAGTTTACCATACATGAAGAAAGGTAAAGGATACGGATCGTTAAAATGACCCTCTATGTTTGCTTTCAGGGTCACAAAATTACCGCGCTATAGTCTGAAAAGGGAAGAGATATAAACCATAGGATTTTATGAATTTGTTTTTTGATAAACAAAGTATAGACACAAATACTCATATGCATATTCATATGAATATGCGCACGCACACCCCACCCCTATAAGCACATCCGAGAGGATAAATTAACCGTAAATGCAATATATGTATCAAATCTGGGATTTGAATTTGGTGCGTCGGTTTCATCACAAGAAACCTAGTGAGCTAGGCAACTGTATGCTCAGTTTGTAATTTATGAAGATTTAACAATCAAGATGAAACCGAAATCCATACCCAATATGTTGAAAACAGGTCCGATTTTCGACCTCTTTTTGAGACGTTACAAAATGGGACCTGTTTTCACTCAAGTTTTTGCAGGGCCGCCCCTATTTTGATGGTAAAACTATGATATTTCCATCAAAATAGAGGCAACCGTGACAAGTTGGCTGAAAATCCAATTTCGTAAAGTCTCAAAAAGAGGTTAAAAATCAGAATTGAACTTGGAAACAAAGATAAATTTGCCAATGCACCTATTAGTAAAATTTTAGGTCAATTATAAGGGTAAAATAAGAAATAGAAAAGCCAATCCGATCTCCCCCACCCAGCCCTGATCTCCGTCCTATTCCGTGTCAATTTCCTTTTCCCTATAGAGCACTGACGTTGGACTCATGGGCGAACATTAAAATCTGGACTTTTTTTGGAATCTGTTTCCAATTGTCTATTATTGAGTGACCGATTGATTATGGTGTTGTCGTCACGTGATTACGTTCCCACGAGCACATTCGAGATATCATGTTTTTATTAAGTAACTTAAAATTTATTTAGCATGCACTTTCCATCTAAAAATCCCTGTACACCATATTCACGTTTGAGTGACTTCTCTTACTTTCAGGTTGGTTAGTTATAAAAATAATAGATTGACTTCCTAAAATAAAGTTATTAATAAATTAGTTTGGGCAATAATCTATTAGAGCAACTCTAAGACTATACCTACCAAATATAAAGCCAAATATAGCTATTATTTAGTAAAAAGTATCTCCAAAAGATGGGAACGTATCAGGTGCAAACCGACCTTTCCGTGCAAACTGTGCAAACCAACATCTGGATCATATAATGTTAATCCAAAGGGGGAGGTGGGAGGGGTGATTTATAAAAGCGTACAAAGGTGCAAAAGCGCATAGAGGTGGGAGGGGTGATTTGCAAAATGTATTCCCCCTTGGATCAACATCATATGGCTCAGATGTTGGTTTGCACAGTTTGTACAGAGAGATTGATTTGCATCTGATACGTTCCCCCAAAAGATTGTCTAACTCATCACTCTCTAGTCGCTCTTCATTTCAGAATTTTCACTAGCTAGCTGATCGTGTTGTCAATGTTGCATAGGTTGTTGGACTAGAGTAGTTTTTATTGGGATAAAGTCAATTTACTCTCTCGAAGTATATGATGGACTTCCCGTAGTGTATGATAACCCATGAACTATTACTTTAGTATATTTTCCATTGTCATTTTAATCAGTATTTTAATCCCGATTTGCTAACATGGACTGGCATCAAGCTAAGGTTCCTCACTCAAACCTCACACGTAGGTTGTTCGGCATGATAAAGCAATGAACAATTCATTTGACCCCATTGTGCACAAATCTTTTTGTATGCAACCATGTTCCTATGGTCTACACACAGGAAGAGGTACAATTGGGCTTCCGTATCGGGATTGATGCTCAGCGAGGTCAATGAAATCGCAACGATCGGGGTCCAATGACAGAAGTAAATACACGCTAGTTAGGACGAGTTCCTGAGGGACGAGCGTCTTGAGATATGGTAAGGGAACGAAGGTGAGAGTGCACAATGACATAGATACACATGACATGATCAGGTCAGAGATAGTGTTACGTGTCCCATTGATTTCTATGCCATATCTGACAACAGATGTGTAAGGTTAAGGGAGCAATCTCAGCTTAATCCCTGTCTTCGTGAGTAAATTGGGGTTAGAATACCGAGTAAAGGTTTAAAATGAACTCATTTAGCGAACAAGAGGAGTAAGATAAACCAAATAGTTGAGTGGGTTATTTGAACTTTATACATACTTGGAGAGAGGAAAGTGAACTTTATCCTTTCTGTTGTGGGTGTTTTATTTTATAAAATAGCTAATTAAATTAAGAAGCTTAGAATGTAGACTAATCTCTTAGAGTAACTCCATAAGGTGCTAAAATCCATTTTTTGGATCATCATATAGCTGTGTCAAAGTTATTTTAGTCCTCTATCTATCTCAAATTACTTGTTATATTGACTTTGTAACAGGTTCATTGAATATTCTCTTAACCTTGAGAAACCACCTATCCAAATCGTTAAACATTCTATGAATCTGAACAAAAAAAAAAAACTTACAAGGTGACAAGTAAATTGAGGTCTCCATGTGTCCCAAAGAATGTGTAATTGATGTTTGGAAAACGCCCCAATACTTCACCATGCATCTGCTCCCACATAATAAACACACTGACGACTCCTCTTTCCTCCCAATCTCGGCGACACATCACTCCTCTTTCCTCCCAATCTCGATAACGCACCTCAGGATCCATCATAGCAACACCTCGTGACAAGGTCCCTTGAAGCCGCTTCCCCTTCCACTCCTAGATCTCAATGGATCTATCAGCTTGGCAGCCCCGACAACCGGTAGGCGAGCATTGATCTCGCTGAGGAGCAATGACACATGGAGATTTCTAGGTTAAGTTCGGGGCGAGCAATTTGAATGGTCACCGGAGGGAGAGAATTCCCACCTGAATTCATTGATATATAGGGGTCGAGCCGAAGCTCGTCCATCAACAGTTACAATAATTGTGGCAGACCACATATTACAACAGTATACCCACAGCACAACGGGTTCAAACAGATGACGGCAACAAACAATAGTGGCAGACTAAGAAAAGAAAACAACTCTCAAATGTCCAACAAACTAGCTCCAAACTTGAGCACAGGTTGAAGGCAGCCATCAAGCACTGACAAAGCGTGACCACTGAGCAACATACTTGCCATCACCACATTGGCCATTACACCACCACACCACCCCTCGTAGCTGCGCCGCCCTGTTGTCACCCTTCGGGGCGAGCAATGATGGTACGGTGGCATTTCCATGGATCTTATGTAGGCGACGACATGGATGAGGAGAAAACGAGGGCGGCGGGGAGGTAGTAGGGATGTGCGCAATGACAAGCAAAAGGGGTGGCACATCAGCAATACGAGTGGAGTGAATAGCAATAAGCAGCCCAAGATTGATTGACAGGGCCGGTCCAGCCACCCCCTCCCCTAATCGCTAATATCTACCTGTACTACCTTGGTTTTCCAAATAGGATATGTCCTTCTGGTCGAGTGGCTTTTTGTTCGTTCTAAATAGGTATTTCACTCGCTTTTATACTCATGTAGTGCATGATGAGAGATACTACCAATGAACACCGGCAAGAACGACAATTTTAAACCTCTTTATGTATATTTGGAATAATCCGTTCTTGAGCTAAGTAAAGACGAATACTTAGGATCATCCGACCCTGCTTCTTGAAGAAACAAAGGAAAATAAAAAAGTTTTCCCATGGTCTGTGATAGAGATCATATATTAGATGATGAATTGGTAGACAACGTGTCATAATCAAGATCTAGCGGGAAGGTCAAGTCATAGTGCAGTCCACATGGGTGCCCTAGCTGCAGGGTCGAGTCGCGAACTATGCATCGCGAACTATGCATCTACATATGCCGAGTTCGCCTTGAGCCTGATGTTGATGATTACAGTGGTGGACTAGCTCGATGGGAGCATGTATGCGAGGGCCAGAAATTGTTAGGGCCCAAAGATACACAAGTATGACACACAGAAGGCCGCAGTTCCTTGGGCCTATAGCAGGTTTTGCTCCTACAGTGGTGGTAATAAGTAGCACTCAATTGATTTATGACTTGACAGATAATGTGAAAAATGAATCTATATAACACATGTGAATTGCTTGAGATCAAGGATCATCCACAACTAATCGTGTTTTAGCAAGTCTGATCACCAGCTGATTATAATGGAAGATGAATTGTCGACCATCCAGAGAAACCCATGGCCAAATAGTAAAGACTCACAAACAACCCGTCGGGTGGTGATTTTGATTAACAAAAGGTAGGTCTAGAAGTTCATGATTTAGAAAATAACCCTTTGTGTGTGGCATCGGGCATTCTAAGCAAAAAAGTCATTAGTCTGTTGTAATAATGTTGTTGTAATAATGTGAGTAAGACAATAATTTTGTACTGAATTTCTTGTTCTTTTTAATATATAATCAGTAGGGGCCTTTGCCCCTCCTGTTTCATAAAAAAAAAAGAATAAGACAATAATATGTGGACAATAAGTTTTTTAATTTGTATGTGACAAAAATGCATGAGAGCGAGAGAAATAAAACAACTATGTAATTGCCATTCAATCTAAGTAATTAAATCATCACATATAATTAACCATGTGGATTTTAGGACATAATTATTTCACTAGGAGTCTTTTTTCCATATTGTTGCATAGGTGGGTTGTGCGCATTTTCATATAGGATCCCTACATCAAATATTATAATATATTCTTATAATGTGGTGCTAAGTAAATGTATGCCACTTATATTATACTCGAGTAGAAAGGAGGCAATTATTCTCGAGCATTAGAGTAACCACCAATAGTTATATTAATTTATCTCATTATCTTTATATAAAAAAAGTTATAAAGGAAACGGTAGAATTTTTTGTGGTTCCTTTTAGGTATTCAAACTAGAACATTTAATGCAAGAATCTTACTATTGTAACATTGAATAAATTATAGCCGCGCTTGTAGCACTTGCCATCTAACTATTTTGCATTATTTGTTAAGATTCACTCACTTGCTTCTTTGAAACCAAGAGCACATGCAATGTGATTATCTCCATCCTATATTTACATTGTTTATTAATATTTACTTAGTTATATTGGTAAAAGGGTCTCCCCCATAAACATGTGATTGATGATTTATTATCAAAATGCTATTGCTACAGGTACTTCATTGTGATTGATGATTTATGGGATGAAACAAATTGGGAATTTATCAAGTGTGCATTCCCCAAGAACACTTGCAGAAGTCGACTTGTCACGACAACCCGCAACCACAGTGTCTCTGAAGCATCTTGCACTTCTAATGGTGATAAAATCTATAACATGAAGCCTCTATCTAATGATAACTCCCTCAAGCTCTTTCACTCGAGAATATTTCATCGTGGTGATACATGCCCTCCTGAACTGGAACAAGTCTCCAAAGATATCCTTAAAAAATGTGGTGGGGTGCCATTGGCCATCATAACCATAGCTAGCCTTTTGGCTAGTCACAAGCAGGTACAAACGAAGGATCAATGGCTCAATTTGCTCAATTCTATTGGTCATGGACTTAAAGGTCATTGGAGTGTGAGGGACATGCACAAAGTATTATCACTTAGCTATTACGATCTTCCACCTCATCTCAAACCATGTTTATTATATCTGAGCATATTTCCCGAAGATTATGACATTGATAGGGACCGATTGATATGGAGGTGGATTGCTGAAGGTTTTGTCCAACAAGATGATAGTGAATATGATAACATGTTTGACATAGGAGAGAGTTACTTTATTGAACTTGTGAATAGAAGCTTGATCCAGCCAGTAGTGATAGATATTGAAGGCAGAGCTAAATCTTGTCATGTTCATGATATGGTGCTTGATCTTATCCGTTCTGTGTCAAGCAAAGAGAATTTTGTTACTGTATGGGATAAAGAAGAGCAAACCACACCTTCACGTATCATGGAAGTATCTCGCAGGTTGTCCATCCAAAATAATACCACTATCTGCCAGGCTACCATGATAAGCATGTCAAAGTTGAGGTCTTTCACCATCTTCAGCCTTACCATGGACTCGATGCCGTCCCTTGCACAGTTCCAAGTTTTACGTGTGTTGGATTTACAAGGATGTGATCTTAGTAAATGTGACAGTCATCTTAATAACATGAGGCACATCGGTAAGCTCTCTCACCTGAGGTACTTGGGGTTGGGACAGACACTAGACCTAAGTGGTTGTAATGGCGTACAAGAATTGCCAAGAACTGTCACTGCACTGCGAAATCTGATATTACTGCGACTTCATTTCCGTACAAGGCTGCCAAAAGGTTTGGGCAATCTGACTTCCCTGGAAGAGCTGAGTTTGGTAAGAATTGGTGGTGATGATTCTGCAGCTGTCGTGAAAGAGCTCGGTCACCTCACCAAGCTCAGAGTTCTCGAATTGCGGTGGCAGGCACCGGATGTTGGTGAAGCTTTGGTACAGTCGCTAGGAAATTTGCATAAGCTACAAAGCCTTGACTTGACGGTCTTTGGCGGGCGCGGCGACCTCATAAGTGGTTGCAGACCCTGCCAGCGTGGATCAAGAACAGCCCGCCTTAGCTCACGTTGTTGTGCCTCTTGGTCAGTCAGGTGGGCCCAGAGGACCTACATGCCCTCGGGGCGCTCCCATCGCTGCGCTATGTTTACCTATACGCCGACGGCCGCATCAAAAAAGACAACCACCCATTGGAGCGGATGAAGGTCAATGCCGGGGCATTCCCATGTGCGAGGGTGTGCACGTTCCGGAACGTCGCGATGGTGCCATCGATGTTCCAATCGAGCGCCATGCCGCTGGTGCGGCAGCTCGATTTCAGTGTCCGGGCGTGGGATTTCGCCGGCGGAGGAGGAGGGATTGGTTTGGACGACTTGCGCATGGGGCACCTCCCTTCGCTGGAGACGGTCAACCTCAGGTTGTGGTACAGGATGGAGGACGATGCCACGGTGGTGGAGCAGGTGGAGGCAGCGCTGCGGCAAGCGGCGGAAGACCATCCTAACCGCCTCAATCTTAGCATCAGCAACTGGATCAAGGTGCGTACATACATGGCTAGCTGGACTCTGTTTTGTGTTGGGTTCTTGACCTTTATGCTTGTGCGTCTAATTCGTTCCTACTTCTTTCAGCCGGAGCCGGAGCCAAGTGTAGAAATCACGATCAACGACGACCAACAGTCTCAGGACGTCTGAACGTACACGAGCTCCATGACACCAACCGCCAAGTAAAGCATGCAGTCAACTTTGTCAACACGGTCCAGGCTCTCTTCTGTTTTTTCAGGACGCGTCGAGTCCTCTAGCTTCATCAGTACTGAAGCAGAGACATCCCTTCATCAGTACTGAAGCAGAGACATCCAAAGCAATGAATTATTATTATAGTGACTATATTGCAGTATTTGCACAATGCAGAAAGGGACCTGTAATCGCACCGCACCCGCGCACATGTGCATTTGAATATGTTGTATCTCTTGTTCTACAGCATTTGAATTTGTTGTATCCCTAGTTGTGAACGGACGAACGGGTGTTCAGCGCGGTGGCAAAGCGGCTGAGCAGCAGCCTGCTGGTCAGAAGGTTCGATTCCTGATCCCGCACCAAAAAATTCCTCCTCATTGTGTTCGCTAGTCTGTGGCTTGGACATGCAGCTGACTGGGTGGCAGCGCCCTGTTTGGCTGCAGCCGGCCTTGAACTGCTACGCCGGCCCAGATTGGTTTGACCCAGGCTTTGCCAGGTATAAGTCAGGGTTCAGGAGTTTCTCGGCCGGATGTCAAGATTTCTTCCCCCACCGGTCGAGTTTTTTTTTTTTTTTTTTTTTTTTTTGGTTCTGAACTCCAAAGCTATGAATTAGTGGCGATTATATTTCACAATGCAGAAAGGTCAGTTCACCATGCACACGGACATGTGCACTAGAACTTGCTTGTCTCCCTTGTTCTGAACGAACTGCAGACATGAAGCGTTCGTTACCTTCTTTGAATCTCTACTCTGTGGCTCGAAATAGAAGCTGGTATTTTGTCAATGATGCACCTGCCCTGAACAGGGAATACATTGCCAAGGACAGAGGACAGACGCCATGAACGCCGCCACCCTCGGCGGACGCTGAAGCAGCCACACCTGCTTTGCTTCATGGTCAAGCGCTCGGGCAAGCTAGGCAGCAGCGGAAGCTCGGTGCGAGTGGAACTGCCTCGTGAAGCTCGAATGTTGCGTGCCCTGGCCAGAGCACCGGGGGTGGTCGGTGTTTGATTCTCCGACCCTGGTGTATCTCTGAGCCGTAGAAACGGTATCGTGCGGTGAGGATTAAGGGCCCGTGAAGACCCAGTCAAACGCGATAAGATAAGCCTTTCTCTCCCTCTCGTCATCCAGCCCCCGCGGCCGGCACGCTCATTCTCCGGCATCGCCACCACTCACCACCCTTCAGCGATCTATGCCTTGCGCGCGTGGTTAGACATGGCCAGCTGTAAGCAGCGGCTGCGGGAACACTACAGTGCTATCGGCTTTGCGGACTCCCCTATATTTTTGGTGATTATGTTATTTTGTAGAGTGAAATGCACCGGCGGTCCTTAAACTATTTTAAGTGTGTCATATAGGTCCACAAACTCTCAAACCGCACATCCAGGTCCTCAAACTATCAAAACCGACCGGAGGTCCGTTTGTTGGTTTTAGTTTTATAAAAATGCAAGGAGGCCCTTTAGTTTCCCATTCTTCTCGCACACAAGCCCTCAGCCTCATCAGCTCGCTTGGTTGCACGCACTGGTACATTGTCGCCGCCATCAGAGATGTCAGCTCGCTCAACAACGTTAGCAGCTCCTCGCTGAGGAAGTTCACGAGGCCAGTGACCTCCGAGGAAAGTTTTCAAAACCGGTCAAAAGCGAAGCGGTTTTTGAATTTAAAATATGAATGAATTTGAAATTTTGAAAAGTGAAACGACGGAGGAGGTGCAAAAGCATGGAGCAGTACAGCACAAACAACGGTGGAGGGGAGCAGCAACAGCATGATGGAGCAGCACGAACGGCGGCGGCGCAATTGCTGCCGATGGCCGTACGCCTGGCACCATGTCGTCAACATGCCTCCGCTCATGGTGAAGACGGCTCGCCGATGGCGTGAGAAGAATGGGAAACTTAGGTGACTGTGTTTTTCTAAAACCAAAAACCGACCAATGGACCTTGAGTGAACGGTTTTGATAGTTTGAAGACCTGAATGTGCGGTTTCAGAGTTCGTGGACCTAGATGACACACTTGAAACAATTTAAGGACCTCCAGTGCATTTCACTCTATTTTGTATTTCATTCTTTCTTCGAGCGAAGGAGCAACGAACCTTCCAGAGAACTCGACTCCCCTCCAGGTCTCTTTTTTTCTTTCTTTTTTATCCAATTTTGCTAACATGGTATTTGCAGCAAATATGACTTTGTCAGAAGACTTTATTCGTTTGTGCTAATTTGCTGATTAGACATATAAGTATTGAAATATTATTTTTTTCCTATATAAAGGAGAGAGAGAATAAGTAGAGACCAATCCAACTCAGTTTATCCAATCAGTATCGAACTAATATAAAAATATAGTAGTACGTGAACTTTAAAATATCACTTGTATCTTGATTGAATAGTAGTTGGACGAATCAGTTATACCTACAAAATTTTTTAAGAGAGAAAAAAAAATATATTTATAGTAATATTTGCATAAACTATCTTATAAATCATTTGGAGTTTGAGATTCCCACATATAAGTTTTTTGTTGTAAATAGCCACTCACCTAGTAAGATTTGTTGTAAAAACCATCTCAATTCCAACATACTTAATAGACTGGTGCTTGTAGTGTGCTTGTCTAACTTACTACATTTCTAAAGTATAATCATCACAATTAAAAGTGAATGTGCAAAAATAGAAAAGTTAATTTGACGTCAAACAGTGTTCCATTGAATTTGATATTTGTATATATTCTTCACGAAAATAAGATGAATAAGACCCACTTTTAAAAAAATATTAAACTTAATTAACTCAGTTTTTTTTGAATTTATATTGGTAAAAATGTATTTAATTTATTAAACATGTGCCGACTGGAGTGATATTTGTAACGAAATACATTAGGGATAGGGACTTACAACAAAATAACAATCTCAAACTTGAAGTGATATATATGATAATTTATGCAATTAAACCTATATGAATAAAGCAAAATATACTATGTCCTTTAAGTCACTCTTGTGCAACATGAGATATTTGGTTATACATTATAAAAGAATATTTCAATCCTTAAAATATTTTTATATTATAAAATAAATATTTGGTGCCACATAAGTTCATCTCTCTTTTTTACATTATAAAATAAATATTTAAATAATTGAGGAGTAGCAACTTGCCACAACTGAGTAATATGTTCTGATGAAGACACACTTGAGCGGTGTCCAGCAAATTGTGCCTTTCTTTTTCCAAGTCAACCCTCCAGTCCTCCTGCCCGTGAGATTTTTACTATTTTAACCACGAAAAGGATAGGTTGAATTTCTTTGAAATGCCCATAAAATTAATGACTTAAATCTATTATGCTCATCTCTATTTTTAAATGAAATTATTCTCACTCCTTATTCCACTCGCAGCCACACCAAAATGATCGTATTAGCCTGTACATATGGTAAAACCATGATTAATATTGTTTATTATTATTATTTTATTTATGCTATGAATTTAACCGATTCATGACTTGGACATTAAATGGGCAAAAATGAATTCTGAGCACCGGGAGGAGGCCATAGGTGCTATGTAACATCCCGGTCCAAGGTTTAATAAGATTGATTGAATACTCATATTAACAAGTTGCAATTTCTTTTCTGGAAGCTCAGTTTGAAAGAACTCCGAGGTTAAGCGTGCTTGGCTCGGAGCAATTTCGAGATGGGTGACCGACCGGGAAGTTCTCCTCGGCTGCGCACGAGTGAGGACAAAGTGTGCAGAAAAGATTTATATTGGTCTGTGAAGTAATTCTAGAGGTCATAGAGAGCTGCCAGATGTAAGCGGACCCGAATCTGGGGGATCGGGACGTTACAGGTGGTATCAGAACCGACCTTCGCTGTGTCACGGACGCGTGGAGTCGCAGTTGCGCCGGCATGGTGCGCATGGCTGGTGTAATTGCAAGCAGTGTTCCCGGTGTGGTTACACAGCATGGCACATGCGCTGACACTAGGCACACGGACGTGGCCAGGAAGGGACGTTCCTGGCTTGGGGTTGACTGATGAGGATGTCGTTCTTCTAAGGGGGTGAGTATGTGATATCACGATCCAAGGTTTAATAGGATTGATTGAATACTCATACCAACAAGTTACAACTTCTTTTCTGAAAACTCAGCTTGAAAGAACTCCGAGGTTAAACGTGCTTGGTCCGGAGCAATTTCGGGATGGGTGACCGACCGGAAAGTTCTTCCCGGCTGCGCAGAAAAGACTTGTGTTAGTCTATGAGGTAATTCTAGAGGTCCTAGAGAGCTGTCAGATGTAAGCGGGCCCGGATCTGGAGGATCGAGACGTTACATGCTACAAGGCAGACGGTGATGTGGAGCGGCGTCAGGCACACGGCAAAGAGAGCCGTCACCGACGGTTTGTACCGCGCGACACTCTTTCTGCCGACGGCGACGGTGGCATACGGCAACGTCCTGCCGTGTGCCCGATAAACAACACACGACAAAGTTTCTTTGCCGGCGGGGCTTTGCCGTGTGTGACCGAGGGCAAAGCTTGTACCATCGGCCATTTAGCTTTTGCTGTGTGCTTCTGGCACATGGCAAATGAGGGCTTTCTTCTAATGCATCACATTGCTCAACAAAGAAAAGAGAAAAACAAGTCTCGAAATATAAAGCTAACATTGAAAACATCGATTACAAATAAAATTATGAATCTATATTTGATAAAAATGTAGATTAAAAATATAAATGTTGTGTCAATATCTGAAGAAATGTTGGATAATAATTAAAATGTTGAGTCAATATTTAAAATTTTTTGATTAAAATAAATTGTTAACTCAACGTATGAGAAATAATTGATTAAAAATAAAAATGTTAGATCAACATCGAATGAAATGCTGAATAAAAATAAATATGTTGATTCAACATTTGAAGAAATACTGATTAAAATAAAATGTTGGACCAACATATGAGAAAATGATGATTAAAATAAAAATGTTTGAACAACATCTAAAGAAATGTTGATAAAAAATAAAATCTTGAGTTAGTACTTGAAAATTGTTGATTGAAATAAATTTTTTGAGCCAATATTTGAAGAAATGTTGATTAAATAAAAATGTTGGGTCAACATTTGACTACATGTTGATTAAAAATAAAATATCTTTAGGCGAAAAAATAAAACTATTTGTTCAACGTTCCCGGAATGGAAATGTTTGAATATGGAAACAAACACAACATTCCAGAAATAGAAATATTTGAATTTAGAAACCAATCAAAAGTGGGTCTATGAATTGAACAATTCTAGTGGCTGACCGCTAGATAGCAAACTCCTTTCCTTCTAGGTATCAAAACTACTCTAAGGCAGGTTGTGTTTACGTCCACATCATGTTGTGGCCATGGTACAATCAACCTATTAGGACATGATGACCACCTCGCTAAGTAGGCAGTGTAAATTAAATATAGAGGCATACATAAATCGAATGGTATGCAAAATTGCGAAGACCAATTATGCCGTTTGGGAGCATGATTGGTAAGGGTATGCAATTTTTTTGTAAGAGAATTATGTCATAGAAATCCATCAAATTTCTCGCCACATACATATATATTTTTGTCATTTTCTAGACTCCTATCATCGCCTTATCACCAAAGTTATATTTGATTTGAACATATGCGTGTTGGATAGGTTGATCAACCCACTTGGTTTTCAGTTATGTGTATCACATGATAAAGAATGTGTTTTTCAAAATTTGCACGGATGTTGCATTTATGGTTAATCAATCTTTCAGCAAGATAAGATGTTCCTATTGACGATAGTGAGACGCTTGTGGTACGGTGACTTCAAGAATTTCAAGATTATAGCTAGCCAAATCTTTGGGACTCAGGTGTAGGGTGTACATGCATGTCTTCATCGGGATGGGAAAAATTGAGATGAGGTGTGGAATAAGGAAAAATGAAACGTTTTAGTTTTTATGAAAGATGTTGCTAACCGTAAATCCTATTTTTTTCTGTGGGAGATGGTGCAAATGCAAACATTCTAGCTTGATATCTCATATATAAAGGCGATTTGTCTACAAGACACTGTAAAAAACTCCCTCCAAGGCTGCCCCGTCAAGTCCATTTCCAAAGTTCTGACAACACGCCTGCAACAGTGCATCCGCGACCTAGTTGGCGCCGAACAAACAGGTTTTATCAAACATCGTTGCATCTTGGACAACTTTGTCTTCGCAGACGAGCTACTAAGTTGTTGTCATAAACGTCAGGCCCCAACCATCGTCCTCAAATTGGATTTCCGAAAGGCCTTTGACTCGGTTAACTGGCAAAGCCTTCTTGCCATCCTGGCCGCTCGCCGGTTCGACGGACGATGGTGTTCCTGGATCTCCTCCCTAGTCACGACAGGCAAGACGGCCATCTTGCTCAACGGGGTGCTGGGCAAGTGGATCACCTGCAAACAAGGCTTGCGGCAAGGCAACCCGCTATCGCCTTACCTGTTCATAATTATTGTCGACATCCTTCGCGCGGTAATCCACAATGCGCATGAGTGTGGGTATCCACCCCCCCCCCCCCCCCCCCCCCGCGCTGTTCTGCAATATGCAGATGATACCCTCATCCTGCTAAAAGGGGACCAATCAAACCTGGACGTCCTTAGGCAAATCCTACAAACCTTTGCCTCAGCCACGGGGCTAGTCATCAACTATCACAAGTCAACATTTATCCCCATGAACATCGACGCAGACTGCGCCTTCGGCATGACTACCTCTCTTGGCTGCCCAATGTCCACTTTCCCTCAACCTTACCTAGGCCTCCCGCTGTCAAGATCGAAAAAGCTACACAATGCGGACTTCCTCCCTCTGATCGCCAAATGCGACAAATACCTCACTGGTTGGAAAGAGAGTCTGCTCTCCACCGGCGGTCAACCGATTTTGGTAAACGCTATTCTCTCCAGCGCACCGGTCTACCACATGGGCTCCCTCCTCCTACCGAAGGGTGTCATCGCTGCAATTGACCGGCACCGTCGAGCCTTCCTTTGGATTGGTGAGGACAGTTGCTTTGGCTCAAAGTGCCCCGACGCTTAGGAACAGGCTTGCCTGCCACGCAACGAGGGAGGGCTAGGCATCAAGAATATCTCCACCCAAAACACATGCCTCCTTCTGAAGTTCGTCCACAAATACTTCACCTAACACAACGCCCCGTGGGTGGCCTGGCTCTCGTCAACCACGGACGTAGCGCACCGCTTCGTGAATGACACCTATATCTCTTCCTTGCTCCGCGAGCTTCACCACACCTACAGGGCGATCAGCCGAGTGAACGTCCATGGTGGCCGCCTCACCTCCTTCTGGCTTGACGATTGGCTCCCTGTCGGACCACTATGCCTGCAATATCCTGCTCTGTTCTCCCACTCAACACACCCCTTCTCCAGCGTGGCCGAAACCGTGACCACTGGGTCTCTGCCATTACAACCTAGGCTCACCAAAGCTGCAGACGCAGAGCTCAGCGCCGTGCACGACCTGACTAACGGCTTTGAACTTGACAATGGGCCGGATACACGAACATATGTTTGGGATGGCTCTACCGTTTTCTCTTCTGCCGCAGCATACAGGTCACTCATCTCCGTGGGCGCCATCAACTCGGACGGTGACGCAATCTGGGCCACCAAGGTCCCCCTCAAGCTTCGCTTCTTTGCCTCGCTGCTCTGCCGAGACAGGCTACCGACCAGGGCCAGCCTCTACCACAGGACGATACTGAGCAGGGGCGACGCCGACTGCCCCCGCTACATTGGCATCGGCCCCCCGTCGACCTCTTCAGCTGGCTGAACATTGCTCCTCGGGTCCATGAGTCTCCCAAACCTTGGGGGCTTGCCTGCCCGACGAGCAGCGCCACAATCATATGGAACGACATCACCTTGATGCTACTCTGGCGGATATGGAAATGCCGCAACAACCTCATCTTCGAACGCCAGGATACAGACACGACATCAAACATCCTGTTGCTTCTCCATGACCTTGATGTTTGGGGCTATCGGTGTAACAACCCAAATTTTAAATCAAAGTTTAAATGGAATAAAAATCACTCCGATTTTGAATTTTTGTTTATTTCTTTCCTCCTCATCAAATTTTAGAAATAAAACTAACCAAAAGTAATTCAAACCTAGTGGAATCTGAAATTTTCAAAATATAAAATCTATGCTCAAGTGTATGTTTGCATTTAATATTTACTAAAAGTTTGAACTTTGGAAATTACAACAAATTAAAATTTATATGCTAAGCCCTAGCAAATTCACCTTGAATTTAAAAACAATTTAAATTTTAATTAAAACTATCACCATGTGCATTTTTGGATTTGCTGATTTATTTGGATTGTTTGTTGAAGTTGATTCCTTTCCCAAATTTGAATCCAATTCAAATTTGAAGTCCATCAAAATCCCATAAAAGAATAAATCAATCTTCATTCTCTTTTTCCCTCTGGGCCTCATCCCTCTTTCCCTTTCTCTCTTATTCTCCGCTCGGCCCGGCCCTGCCCACGCCTTTCCCTCTCTTTTCTTTTTCTCTTCTCCTTTCCCAGGCCGCAGCCCAGTTTAGCCCAGCCTGGCCCAACTTTCCTTCCTTCTTCCTCCAGCTCACCGGAGCAGGCTGACGCCGCCGCCGACGTGCCGTCGCCACCCTCCAGCTCGACGCCGTGTCGGACGACCAGCTGCCAAGAGCTCCGCGACAAGGCCGCCGCAGCGCCGCAACGTCCTCTGCCGCGTTCACACCGCTCTTGCAGCTTTAACCAAGCGCCACAGTGCTCCCTCGCCTCTTCGCCGTCCAAGTGCCGGCCACCGCGAATCGCCGCCGTCCTTCTCTTTTTCCCCGTCGCTTTCTCCGGCTCTGTAGCCACTCCGTCGCTCCCGTCATCGCGGACACATCGCCCATGCCGCCGCTTTCCTTGACTTCGCGTTGACCGAAGAGATAAGGCCGCCGTCGCCGCCGGACCGGATAAGGCGCCGCAATCCTTGACCGGCGAACCCTTAGCCTCGAAGCTTCTCCCCCTCCTCCGCCTATTTAAGCCCTCCGCTCTCTCTCTCTGCGCCGCTCTCCTTTCTCCCGAACCCTAACCCTAAATCTCGCATCGTCATCGCCATTAGAGCCGACAGGAGCTCGACTCGGCCGTTTCGTCGCCTCGTCGACGCGCTCACCCTCCTCTGTTCCCCACTGGCTCCGCCATACTCCCGCGCCCTTCTCGCACTGCTCAGCACCGCACGAAGAGCACCGGAGCAGAGCTCCATCGAGCTCCGCCGTCGAGCTCGGCCCCCTTCTCGTCGCTAGCCTCCTCCGCCGCGCCTCGTCGTCAACAAGCCACCATGGTGAGCTCCCCTTCCTCTCCTCTCTCTCCCGCACTCCTTGGCGTAGAGTTTTGGTCATCGGAGAGCCGTTTCGGACTTCTCCGGTGAAGCGCCGCCTAGCTCCGGCGAGCCCGCATCGCCGCTCCAGCCACACTCCTCGTCTACATGTACCCCTCCCGGCTTCGCCATTTCATTCTCGTCCCCTGCGACGAGGTCTCGTTGGCCCTCGTCCACCCTTCGCGCCGCCGGCAAGAAAGTCCGGCGAGCCGCCACCGCGGGCCTCGCTCCCGGTTCACCGTGGACCGGTGGACCGCAGGCCCCGATCGGTCCACAGCTCCTGTGGACTTGGTCCATATCCAATACAAGAATAATTCCTAAAATCCAGATAAATCCCATGTCCTGTACATTTACAGATAAGCCCCTGACCTTTACAATAATTCTGTTTAGGTCCTTTCTTTTTACAGAAACAACCCTATACTTTTCCATAATTACATTCCAGTCCTGTCTTTTTACATAAACACCCCTGTACTTTTCTATTATTACCTTTTGGTCCCTACCTTTTTACATCAAGGTCCTTCAACTTTTCCATAATTACATATAGGTCCCTAGAACTTTTCTGTCCTTACAGATAAGTCCCTAGAACCTTTCTGTAATTACAAATAGCCCCCTAGAATCTTTAAACGCCTATATCTTCTCCATCCGAGCTCCGTTTTGAGCGATTCTTGCGCTCACGCGTTCGTAGCAACGCGTAGTACCTTTTGGTACTGCCTTTGAAGCCCCGTATCAGGTCTGCAAGTCATCAGTACCCTAAGTTCCCCTCTCGCCCGATATATCCTATTTCGATAAATCGTTCGCCATCTATCACGCAGATCACAAATGTTCCTTCACCCTTTTTAGCGCTGAACCCAACCAATCTTGTCGTATCGTTCCACATCAAAGCATAAGCAACCTCTCTTATCGCAACTAAGGTTCAACCCTAGCATGGCTCAGCTGTCGATCAATCGAACCTCAACCCATATTGCCATCTACTGCCACCTAATCGATTTGATTTATCGATCTTGTTTATATACGGTCTTTCATTGGATCTTATTGGAGTTATTGCTCATTGCTATTTCAATTGCAACCATGCATTCATATCATGCATACATGCCTAGATTATATACGCCTCTGCATCTGCACATCCTTTCCGCAAACCACACATGTTCTTTAGTGGAAATAACTTAAAAGCTTATATAATAGATATGCACGCAATCACCATCAATACAGCATGTGCATCTCATCATCCTCCACCTAAAGTTTTCAGTAAATAAAGTTTCATGCAAAACCTTGCATCCCGTTTCTTTTAAGAGAAACTAAATAATTAATAGTTTGTCTAGGTGAATATGGCCCTTATAAGGCCATGAATGTATCCTGTAATAAATAATCTTTCATAAATAAATATGCGTTGCATAAACATAGCCGTTCTTCTTGGAGTTTTATCGATTCTTATTGGAGTTAATTGGATCTTATTCGGCTCTTTTCGTTCTTTATTTCTTTTACGGTAGTTATTTATACGTAATATTTCTATGCGCTAGCTTACGCGAGACTCGAGGAAGAGCCAGAAGAATTCAAGGAAGATCTAGAAGATCCAAGCTTCGAGGATGAGTTGAAGAATCCAAGCCCGAGGACGAGTCAGAAGATACAAGCTTAAGAGGAGGACTCGAAGACATCAACTTCGACAGAAGATCTGAGGACCAAGAATCAGAAGATTAGGATAGCGTTTTCAGGCAAGCTCTACTTCTCCTTGATCATGATTGAACCTACTGTTTTTCGCAATGCACCTATATGGCCTGTTCTCGTACTATGCATTACTTGTTATTTTACTGATTGCGTAGTTATTGTCCTATTTGCTTACTGATATTAATGCCATTATTTAGGCATTAATACAGGAATCCTTGTATACCATTGTTTACCTGTCACCTTGATAACCCTGGATAGTTCCATCATTTCTATGATGGCACATTCACCTTGCTACTAGACTGCTTAGGACCCCTCGCAATGTTTCAACATTGCCACACCTTACTCACTTATGTACTTTTACAAATGCGTGAAATGAGTTTGGTGGTGTGCGTAATATATGGGATTGGGAGTAGCACAACCGTGTTAGGCGATGATGATGGAGACCGTGTTGGGATGGATTGGATTGCGGGCAAGGCCATTAGTAAGTGATTGATGGCGTGATGGATTGTGTAATAGTCCCCTAGTGTAGGAGACATGGCGCTTGCCCGGCCACATAAGGACCGGTTCATTCAACCTTTAACAAGATGATTCTCGTACTACCACGGAACCTGTATGGGAAGGACTCACCCTACCTTCTTGGTGCTTACCACTTTGATCCACCTGGAGGGCAGTAGTGCAAGCGAGCAACCAGGAGCAGATTCCGGAGTTTGTATTGCTTAGGAGTCCGGTTTGTGATCCCCACATCAAATGTGAGGAGGATCTGCATGATTGACTCTTATAGTCTCATGAATGAGCCCCTGGGCATGGTTCGTGGGTGGCATTGTGTGTGGTACTCGGAGAAGATGGAATGAGCGTTATGTTACTCTCCGATCAAGAGTGCATAGCCCGTGGGAAAAGATGTATAACCTCTGCAGAGTGTAAAATTCATCCGGATGGACGTTGTCACGGCATATGACGCATCTTTGTTGAGTTTCGATATGATTAGTCACCTCTCATTCCTTGAAGTGTGAGTGAGCAGTAGTCTGCTCGTGTTTTGGAAGTGATGGCATGGATGCCGGGTCGGTATGACCACTGAGGTCAAAAGGCCCAACTAAAACTTGGGAACTGGCGGGAATGCTTCATACTCCCCCAGGGCCAACCAACTAAAATATTGACAGTTACTTCCCTGTTTTATCTAAGAATTCCTTCACATGCTTTAGTAAACCTTGCATAAATGTTGCTTGCTGCAAATGAACCATACAGCCTATTCCTTGCTAAGACCAAATATGCATATATATATACCCCTTGTGTAGTGTAGGGCTTGCTGAGTACCTTATGTACTCACGTGTTTGCAATCGTTGGTTTAGTAGGTGAAGACTTCGTAGATGACGACGACGATTGGGTTTTCGGTTCTGCTTCTCAAGTTTGCTTGTGGCTTGGGCCAAGGTTTCCGCTGTCTGCTTCACCTCTAGTGGGTCGGATGTACTTGGATAGTTTGAATCCTTGTCGTACCGCCACTAAGGGTTTTATATCAGGTATCTTACTTATTTATCTATTCGAAGTATGCTTTTGATTATCATATCTGTGTTTTTGTGCGTATCAGCTACTGATCCAGTGACTGATACAGGATGCACAGTAGATTCCAGAAATGGGGTCTGACAATCGGTATCGGAAACGTGCCCACATCGACGTGCTGCGTGCCTGGCGAGTACCTCACAGCTCGCTAATTGTTAAGATGTCACCCCTCCTATCTCTCTCTTTCTCACTCCCTCACTCATTTTAAATATTTTCTCTCCTTTCTCCTCCCTAAGCTGGGAATTGGCCGGACTTGACTTCCGCCCTCTGCAACAGGCGTCTGTTTGTTGTGACATTCACTCTTAAACCAACTTTGTCTGGATGACACTAAACAAAAAAAACTTTGTTTGTAGAATATTGCCTCTAGTTCATTTGCAGTGTCTTATAGATACAATTTTTTCATTCAGTGTCCTCTAGACAAAGTTGTATTTTTACAGTGTGCCCTAGACAAATTATCCTTTGAATTAATATTTGCAACTTGTTACTAGTATTTTCCCTCTACTTTATTGAGAGAGCAACAACGTTTCTTAAGGATGCTGCTATCTTCTGTTCCGTAGCAGTGGTACAGTGATGCTTTGACATATCATACCTAGATTCGGCACCTATATATGACCTCTCCTAACACGCAAGGACCGTACCTGTACCACGCTATAATATAGAGCAATTAAATTAGAAAGACCAAGAACTGTATCACACGGACCATGAATTAATAAAACAAGCAAGGGAACAGTTTTCTAAGGCGCGGAACATTCACATATTAAAAATTTAAAATGAAATAGCCGAGACCAACATTTGTGTGCTTCACCTTCGTCAGTTTATATCATTTTGAACCCATTAACTGCTGTGTCGATGATTTTCTGATACGTGGCATCGTGCCGTTATGCCGTATCTCGGTGTGTCCAACGTTAACCTGCCAACTGGATCAGCTCGCTATCAGCTTCAGCTGAGAATGCACGGCATCCTGATTGTGACAGAAGGATAATAATCCAATCAGGACTTGTGCATTCTTCATGCTCCATGAAAAGGATATAGAGCAGAAATCACAAGCAAATAGGGAAGAGGACGCCGACGTCGCCTTCTCTCTTTTTTTTGAAAAAGAAAATTCTATTGATATTAAAGCGACGTCGCCTTCTGGTAGACCTTCTGGTAGACGATTGTACATTGATTGACAAAGCAACAACAACCAATTGCTCAGTTCTAAAAAAAAACATGGACCAATTGCTTCCTGGCACATTTTTTTTCATACGGCGATACGAGTACACAGGGACACGACGTTTTATTGCTGCCTGCCGATATATAGCAGCTCTTTGCGTGAGGAGCGTCCATCAATTAGTCAGAGTGGATGGATCAAAGCATGGCGGGGCTGGTATGCGTGACCGGAGCTGGAGGGTTCATCGGGTCGTGGCTCGTCAAGGAGCTGCTCCAGCGAGGCTATGCCGTGATAGGCACCCGCGAGAGACCCTGGTGAGTGGTCGGCACGTACCGCCACTGGTGGTAAATTAACATGCACGTAATTAAGAGCAACCACACTTCGCTTAATTTGTTTTTATTTATACTGAAAAGTGAAAAAACATCTAGTTACTAATGAAGCATTTGAATTTGCATATGTAGTTTTTTACAAAGTAATCTATTCAGGGGGCCTATATATTGTAGCTTAAGCACTAATTGCCTGTAACTTATCTTAATAAATGACCGCAAGAATGCCCATTTGCGTGAGCTGGATGGAGCTAAAGAGCGGCTCTCTTTGTGCCGTGCTGATGTGTTGGACTACAAGTCGCTTTGTGCTGCATTCAGCTTGTGTGACAGTGTCTTTCATGTTGCCTCCCCGGTTTCAGATGACGACCCTGTCAGTTCCATCTCCATTGTAGCAAGCACAGATGCAAAAAATAGAAAAATAAAAATGCATCCTTATTTTGAGGTGTATATAAAAATTATGTCTAAACATGTTGCAGGAAGTTGTGTCGGCTGCAGTCGAAGGGACAAAGAATGTCATTAACGTGGCGTCAGACATGGGAGTGAAACGTGTCGTGTTTACTTCATCCTATGGTGCTGTCCATATGGACCCTAAAAGAAGTCCTGATCAGACCCTGGATGAGAGTTGTTGGAGCGACCTGGAGTTCTGCAAACAAACAAAGGTCTATTACTTAACCCATTAATTTTTCATTTATATTAATCTGCAACCAATCAACACCAGAGTCAAAAAAGCATACTATACTGCTAATTATAAATTATTCTCCCGAATTGTTCAGTAACCCAAGAGCATAATTTGGATGGTTCAGCCTGTATAAAAGAGAGAAATTACAGACTACCAAAATTAAATTCTAACAAAATATGATAAATCACAGAACTTCTATTGCTACGCAAAAACGGTTGCCGAGAAGATGGCAATGGAGGAGGCATCGAAGAGGGGAATACAATTGGTGGTGGTTGTCCCCTCGTTGACTATAGGAGAAATGTTGCAATCCACTTTGAACTTGAGCATATTGCTTGTGGTCGCCTCCTACATAAAGGGAAAGAAGAAATATCCTAATGCCGTTGCGGCATACGTCGACGTGCAAGATGTCGCACGTGCCCACGTGTTGGTGTATGAAACCCCTACTGCAAGTGGGCGCTACATCTGCATTGGCGATGTGCTGCACCGATCGGAGTTCCTTCAAATGATGATAGAGCTTTTCCCACAATATCCAATCACCACAAAGTAAATCCCTGCAATCTGAACTTCATGCATGTACATATCCTTTTGAACATAAGCTTTATTATTGTAGACAGATATGAATCATAAAAAAGCAAAGAATTGCTATAAGTATTTACATGATTTGTAATTAAAATAATTGCAGAGCTATAATACACAAGTGTATGCAATATACATGCAAGTATATTAAGTCCACTACATACATATTTCTAGCACATGTTTTTTTGTGATAGAATGCTTGTTGCCAGAAGATATGTTTTGAAAGTAAAAAAGAAAGTATAAATTTTGAATGTCACTTATTATAAGTTCTTTCAATGCCTCATCTTTTTTTTATATCTTACACAAGTCTCACTTTTTTCAATAGCTGGTTATTTATATATAGATAACCTAAATAATCCCGAAATAAGAGGTTCATTGAGAATGTGGTATCCCAAAACAATTTATAATTATTGGTCTTTGGTCTCTGAAAATAAAATATCATCCGTGGCTTGTGGTCTTTAGTTACTTTTGAAATTTGAGCAAAACTCCTTATTTTTTGATCACCCATTCAGGTGTGCCTATGATAAACCAAAGGTCAAACCTTACAAGTTCTTTGGGCATGAAGTTCACTCCTATGAAGGAAAGTTTGCGCAAGACAGTGATATCACTGCAAGAGAATGGTCATATACCAATACTCCAACTTCACTCCGACCTGTGAGGAGATATATATGCATATCGAAGTGTGATCGAAACTATGCATACAGAAGTGGAGTGAATAATATATTTGTCTCGTTGGAACCAGTATTTATTATACTCTGGGTAGAGGATTTTAAACAGACTTTGTATGAAGGAATGTCGTAATGAGTTACTTGTAGAGTTGCTCCCCCAATAATAAACACCTAGACATAACATTTCTGCAGGGCCTCTCTGGTTTGCAGGGAAGAAAGCAATGACACGCAGTTGGCTGACCCAGGACTGGTTGGCAAACTTGAGGTAGTATAAAAATGGGGTATGCATTTCTACCTCGGGTAGACCTCCCAATTGCGATTTTACCACTTGTTTTTTAACTTTGCAATTTTACCTTTAGTTTTTTCAAACTGAAGCAAAAAAACTACCCCTGTGGTTGCGATTTTGCCCCTGGTCTTGAAGCAAATCAGGGGTAAAATCGCAACCACAGGGGTAATTTTTTCTTCAATTTGAAAAACCAGGGGTAAAATCGCAAAGTTGAAAAAATAGGGATAAAATCACAATTAAGATGCAAATTAGGGGTAGAAACGCAATATTCCTTATAAAAATTGCATTAACAAGATTATAATGTACACTACAATGCCAATTGTTCATAAAACTCAATTAGAGAAAAGTTTTAGCAAAATAAGATGAAATATGTGATATCCGTCTTCGTTTTCTATCTTTTGCACTATGAGAAACATGATTTTGGTTTTAATAACTTGTATGCATGTATATACACCAAATACAACACAAACTTTTCAGTATTTTCTCAAATTTTCGGGCATTCAACTGAATGCCCTTGAATCAAGGGAGGTCCGCCCACGATGACACGTTAATTTCCAGTTGATTGGAATTTTTTATTTGATCTAGTTAGATTTTCGGAGCAATAAAGTGACAATAAAAGTGTACCGCAGAAATGATGAAATTATACTAGAATAATAAGTTCTTTGTTGGAACATTTTTATCTTTTTTTTTGAATGAAAATTTTGAGAGATTACCACAAGTGAGTGAAGAATTTGACCTAGTCTCCTTCCCAATCGAAAAGAAAAAGGAAAGGAAAAAAGGGAGAGAGAAATATACTGATCTGCTCTCCGCCCATGGGGATTTGACCCCGATCCACCATTACAATGTCTCCTCTTCGACGGCACAAGACCGATAATATTGAGACCTTGATTTGTGAATCACCTAGCTAGTCGACGGGTAGCAGCGGAGTGGGGAGATCGATCCCCCCACTCCGCTGGGAGTTCCTCCGTCCGTGCGAGAACAACCCAAGTTCAGCAGCTACAACTGATTTGTACAATAGTTAAGCTTGGCAGCTAGAAGCTCGAGTTCGATGGCCTGGAACAAGCTCGAGGTCGTCGAGGAAATAAATATGAGAGCAAATTTCTTGTATGCTCCTAAAAGATCTTCCGTTCTCTTATGTACCACTGAAAAAAAAAATTCCCTTGTGTGCCCTTGCTTTCCCCTGTATGCCACTCCCAACGATTGTTTTTTAGATTTTTGAATGATTTATTTTTCTCACCTGCTATTATGAGCTTAAAAGAAGACATTTATTGCTTCAATATTTGAGCTAATTTTTATGGTGGTATAATAAATAGTGATGAACAAATGTATTTATTAGGTCAACTTCAAATTCATCACAAATTATGAATTATAAAAATTCACACAAATTCAACTTACCTTATTTTTTAAGTGCATTGAATAACTCAAAAAATTCTGAAAAAATCTTCGAAATTATATTTTATGATGTATTATTTACTATTACTTTATCTAGTGGTATATCTTTGATGAAAATTACTTTCTGGATATATTTTTACTCGGGAGTGGCACATAAGGGAAGGAAAATCTCATCCAGGGGCACATAAAGGAAATTTATTTTTTCAGTGGCACAGAAGGGAACACAATTTTTTGGAGTGGCACACAAATGATTTCTCTAAATATGAACAGAAGAATATATGGTGACAGAGCCATTTTCCGCGGTTGCTGGAAAATTGAGGTGGGGCCGAATCCTTTTGTGGGAGATGGCTGATGATGTGTTACACGTGTGCCGGCACATCTCACAGGCACAGAAAAGCCAGAACCTTTTTCATGTGGTAGGTTGCATTTTATTTTCTCTAACATAAATGTGTGGACCTGGTCTGGTACAATCATCCTTTAACGTGATGATCCTGAGAGGGCTCTATAGATAATGACCTTTTTCCTATACGCTAAGTGGGACAATTCAAATTAAATAAAGAGACAGAGACATATATGAAGATGGTATGCGAAATATTAAATAGGTTTTCTTTTCTTGCGACGCGTGTGCGTCAGATAGGTTGATTCTAGTACACAAATGTTGTGTGCGCAGAGACGGGGAGTCTCTCTCATTGTTTTTTTCAAAAATGTTGTGTGCGGATTCTAGTACCACATGATATTAAGAGTTGCATTATACTTATATATGTTCTCTCCCATTTTTTTATATTTCTTTCATATGGCTTGATGTGAGTGATGATCATGCATATGGGACAATGCATTGTGTGGAAGGAAAAGGAGGCAATGGTCCTCACCTTGTATGATTGCAATATAGGAAAATAATCTCACATTCTCGCATCGTGCATTCCCCCGAGTGAAAAGGACGTAGGGTATGAATCACATGCAAATAGGGAAGAGGACGCCCGGTGTCGCCTACTCGTCCTCTGTAGCTCGATGCATGAAGAATCATCCGTACACAGTTTGGCAAAGCAATAAACGACCATCAAATTTTGTAGGCAAAGCAAACAACCACCAAACTGGGTACGACGACGACGATGTCATACAATGATAAGACAACTTACCAAAAACAAGTATATGCCGACACAATGTGTATGTATAAGAAAATATGCATTTAAATTGTGTTTTTTCTAACCATCAGTCGACTGAAACGTCGCTTTCTTTCGGTCGATGACCGAGCAGCGCAGGAGGTCGCGTGGGAGCAGGCGTGCCGCACGGATGACGCGAAGCAGGTCGGGTGGAGCGGCTGCTAATGGGTTTGATTTGATTTAATTTGATTTGTGGTTTGAAAAAAATTATAGGGTTATGTATTTTGAATAAGATGCATCACAAAAATTTGTCTTATGTATTCTTCTAAAAAATATTTTTTTATCATTTGTTTGCAATATGTATCTCTTTACGGGTCTAAAAAATAGTAGACCCGGAACCCAGAACTCGAGTGAGTCAACTGAAAATTAGCATCTCCCTTTAAATTGCTCAGGGAAATGAGTAAATGAGTAATGAGCTGGCAATCAGAGAGATGTTGCATTATATATATATAGCAGCTCCTTGCGCAGGTTGGAAGATGTCGAGGAGCCGTCCAAGTCACAGAGAGCATCTAGCATGGCCGGGCCGGCCGGTGAGCAGCTGGTGTGCGTGACCGGAGCTGGAGGTTTCATCGGGTCCTGGCTCGTTAAGGAGCTGCTCCAGCGCGGCTATGTCGTGAGAGGCACCGTGAGAAATCCTGGTGAGTAGTTATATTTATATGTACGTAGCCGGTGCTTATGCAGATAGATTAACATGCGGCATGCGCTAGCTTCTCAACTCCTATTCATGGTTGTCGAGTTTCACTTTTCTTTTTCTTTTTTTTCTTTACGTCGCTTTTTTTTGGCAAAAATTACCTCGCTATATACAGAGGACCACAAGAATGTGCATTTGTATGCGCTGGATGGAGCTGAAGAACGGTTATCTCTGTACCGTGCGGATTTGTTGGACTACAAGTCGCTTCGTGCTGCATTCTGCTTGTGCGATGGTGTCTTCCATGTCGCCTCCCCGATTTCAAATAATGACCCTGTTAGTTTTCAATGTCATTTTTAGTAGTAAATAGGTTCAGAGGCAAACAAATATACATGCTTATTTTGAGGTGTATGTGTAAACATGCAGGAAGTTGTGTCGGCTGCAGTAGAGGGGACAAAGAACGTCGTCAACGCCGCGGCAGACATGGGAGTAAAACGTGTGGTTTTTACCTCATCCTATGGTGCTGTTCATATGGACCCTAACAGGAGCCCTGAACAGACCCTGGACGAGAGCTGTTGGAGTGACGTTGAGTTCTGCAAACAAACAAAGGTCTACTCCTCCCCATAACTTAATTTTGTATCAACCAGCAATCTAACAGAACTGAATAGCATACTTATCTATACAACTGATAATTTTTTCTCTAATCAGTCGATAACCCTTGTGCACAAATCCAGATGGTCCAACCTATATGAAAGTGCTGAATAAGGTTAGTACAAAGCTGAATACTAAAAAAATATGATAAATTGCAGAACTTGTACTGCTATTGAAAGACGCTCGCTGAGAAGATGGCAATGAAGGAGGCGTCAAAGAGGGGCATACAACTGGCAGTGATCGTCCCCTCAGTGACACTAGGAGGGATGTTGCAGCCCACCCTGAATCTGAGCACACTTCTAGTCGTCGCCGCCTACATGAAGGGAAAGAAGACGTATCCGAACACTGTCGCAGCGTACATAAGCGTACACGACGTCATCCGTGCCCACATCCTGGTATACGAAAACCCTGCCGCCAGTGTTCGGATGTGCTGCACCGGTCAGAGTTCATTGGAACGATGAGAGAGCTCTTCCCACAGTATCCAATCACCACCAAGTAAATAATAATATTTGCATATTCTGAATCTTGCATATACGACATATCCAACCATCACTCTGTGCGTGCTATTTATATTTATTTCTTTATTGTCCATTCATTTAGGTGTGCCGATGATAAGCCAAAGGTCAGGCCTTACAAATTCTCGACACAACGGCTGCAGGATTTGGGCATGAAATTCACTCCATTGAAAGAATGTTTGCGCGAGACAGTCATATCCTTGCAAAAGCATGGTCACATACCGATACTCCCACCTAAGTCAGCACTATGAGAAGATATATGTATACATATATAAAAGTGTGATGAGAACTACATGCATGCTAAAGCGGAGTTAATAATAAGATGATGAACTGTGGTTGGTTTTGGTGAAAGCAGGGGAGGACTCTCTAGCGGGAATCTGGGAGGAGCTACAGGGGTTTTTGGAGAAACATCGTCAGAATAGCTTGTGTTTGCCTTCAATAGTGATTCAGTCTGGATAGGGCTTTTGGAAGAAATATCAGCAGTATTAGTCTCCAGTTAACTTCAAACAGTTGTGTAACCAAAACTTGAATGTCTATCCGTGAGCTTGCTGCACTGTTTTTTTTTCTGATATGATATTGCAACATATACAGGCAGTTGGTTACGGTTGTGGTGGACTTTTGGATGGTCTGCGATGATGAATTTCCCAGCATTAACTAACATTTGCAGATAAAAAACTCGACCGGTGGGGGAAGAAACCGCCCCCACGGCATTATATTAAGGCGAAGATGCCTCGACTCCCAGCCGAGAAAAACCCCCCGAACCCTGGCCCATACCCGGCGAAGCCTGGGTCAAGCTAACCTGAGCCGACGTAGCACAGTCAAAGGCAGGCAGCGGCCCACTTGGCGCGCCAAATCCTAGACTGTGCGCGCCCAAGCCACAGGCCAGCGAGCACAGCGAGGGGGATTTTTTTTACCGCCCACCCTACCCACAACAACTCACTGCCAGCAGTGAACAGTAACTCGCGTTACTGTTCACTGCTACAGCGCTCGAACCCGGGCGGGCGTGCTGGCAACCCAGCGTCCTGCCAACCGAGCTGAGCTCGGTTCTCAACATTTGCAGATAAACGAGCTGCGATCTCAACAAGCTGGAATGAGGAAGAGGCCTGAAAGGTCGTCTACTTTGCGAAAGGAGAAATTTGGAAGATTTCGGGAACAAGAAGGTTTCTTTAAAAATAGTAGGATCACAGAACTGTTTTGGCCTGGGGTTGATGGAATAGATAGAAAAGCTTGTTTTTTCTTTTATTTTTGCAAACTCTTTGTTGGCCTCTTTAGACGTTGGGGAATAAAATGTTCCTTTTCTCTATAATAATAATAATATATGTCCTTTTTCAAGTGGAAGCAGTATTATATATAATAATTTGGGCAGCTAAGGAGCAGGGTTCACAAAACCGATCAAACTGTTGTTTTAAACAGAATGAAAATCGTTACTACTACTGGTCGATTTACCACAAAACAGAATGAAAATCGTTACTACTACAGCGCACAGGTTCAGTTTTTAGTGAAAACCGATCGTTCGATGAAACTGAACCGGATCGGTTTTATCGGTTACCGCGAAAACCACCCGGTTTTCATCAGTTTTATGAATCCTGCTCAGGAGGCTTTTTGAGTTGTTCCTACAAGTAGTAGAGCACTTGCTTTGTTAATATAAGCATGTCAGTTTTTGTGGTAGACTTTTTCTAACAATATAATGTGTTACTAGAAAAAATGCCTGAGCTGTACACTGTGAAACACAGAGAACCTTTCTACGACCATTTTATGTGCCAAGAGGAAACTCAATTGGGCCTGAGAGGATAAAAGAATAAGAAAGATTACTTACTGATCAATGCATTAATTATGAATACTCACGATTCACTACTCATTTGTCACTATCATATATTGAAACAAAAGAATGTAAGCTCCCTATATGTTTTGCATTTAGTTTCATCAAGACAATATAGTATTTCCACATCTCTTGAGCATTAGCTCCTATTCTTTCTCTCAAATGACCCATGGGTGTACGGTGGCATGTTTATATGAATGCATTTTTGCCAATAATAGCTCCACGGCACTTTCCTGCTGCAGCTAAGTTTCCAGTTCAGATAAAATGCTGAAAAATAATTTTTCATTTTTCCATATAACATATGCTACAATAATAACAATGCTCAGTAACACCACTTGCCCTCAAGCATCACATGCGTAATCCACATATACCGAGTAAAAACACCAGCATCATTATTGACAAAAAAAAAAAAACCTTATCTGTTCTATTATAAGATTGTTGCAACTTCTTTTCTTTCTTTCTTCTTTCTTTGTGTGTGTGCGCGCGCGTGGGTGTGTGTGTGGATGCACATGGATGGTGGCATGGTGCACCTGCAAAAGAAGTTTTTCAAGATCTGTGATTCGGATTTCGGCTAGTTGTTGATGTGTAGCACACACTTTCTATAAAATATATCCAAAACCCACTTCAGATAGTTGGTACTCTGTTTTTTATTTGTAGACATTCGGATAGTTTAGTTAGTCTAAATTTGCACTAAATTAGCTGTCCTAATGTCAACAAAAGAAAACGGGAGAGTAGAAATTATCAAATCATATCTTTCTGGCTAAGAAACTCACATCTTATCGAGTGTTGACTTTATGGTCCGTTGACACCAAACACAAATTAAACGTGCAGAGGTAGATACAGCCGCGGAACAATCGAAGACAAATTAATTGCTAATGTGTATATCAAATATCTGTTTGATCTTTATCTGTGAACACGACCTAACCAATTCAAATACTCAGTGAAACAACAGGAAAATGCAAAGCATTCTTACTGTCTAGGAGAGAACAATGCGGTACATATGAACAAAATACCAATCAAATCCAGTGCACGCTCCAATCACTCGAAGGTCATCGTAACTCAGCAATCAACAAATAAGCATTCGTTCAGAGGTGAACGAATTGATTCAGAACTTGGCCTTGATATCGTCCACCTCCTTGCTGTCGATCCTGAACGCTTTGGCCAGGATGTCGGAGGGCACCGGCGGCGCCGCGCCGAACAGCGTCATGGCAACGGCCTGCGTGCCTTGGAGCTGGCTGTTGAAGCCGGCAATGACAGCGGCCGGGCCGTGGCCCCTGTTCTGCTGGAAGTGCACGAGCCCCCGGGGGAAGACGAAGACGTCCCCCTTGGTGATGGTCTTGGTGAAGAGCTTGTTGGCCGTGGTGATGAAGCCGACCTCCAGCGTGCCCTCGAGCACGAAGATGATCTCGGTGGCGCGCGGGTGCGTGTGTGGCGGGTTCTGGCCGCCGGCGGCGTAGTCGATGCGCGCCATGGACACGCCGAGCGTGTTCACGCCGGGGAAGGTCTCCACGTTGGCCGCCGTTACCACGGCGCCGTTGGGGTTGCTGGTGTTACCGGGGGTCTTGAGCTTCGGGGAGAAGAAGTCATCTGCCGTCACGTTCGCCTTGCACGGGAACCCGTTCAGCTTGATCGCTGCAAGAACCCACGGATCAGCAACGGCTTACTACACCAGTATCTTGCCTAATTAATTGGAACAATGGAACGACAGAGATGATCAACTCACGGGACGTGAGGTCGGCGACGCAGATGTCCTGCAGCATGTCGGGGTCGCCGGCGAGGGACGGCACGGGAAAGCGAGGACGACGGCGCAGGCCGCGGCAACGTAGAGGTGAATCCCCGCCATGATCGATCGGGGAGCGATGCTACCAGCTTCCTTAGCGTACACGTTGGTGACGACTGATTATTTGACTTGGAAATTACCATAGCAGAGGAGGCTGTACTTATAGGCGGCGGCGAGACTTAAGCCAAACCAGTAGGTACGACTCAACGCTCATTCGCTCAAGACACAACAAGCTCTAAGAATTGTTTACGGAAGCATCCATTGGGCTGATTAAATTAACCGGGCAAAGCGACGACGGAGCAGGAACGGAACTGGCGCCTTGCGCGGACAAAGCAAGCAGCCACTAAACTAAAGCTGTGACGCAAGCCGGTGACTGGGGCCTTGGACGCCGTCGCCGACGCTGCGGCGTTGATTTTTAAGCTTACGTCGTTGTCATGCCAATTGGCGTGGATGCAGGGATGGCCACCGGCCGGTCGCCGCCTCCGTTGATCGATGCGGTTCTTCTCCGTTTCGTCGTCGCGTCGCACCCGCAGATTCTCATCAACAGTCTTGTGATAACTACAACAACCAGTCAGTGCCAGTCATTTTTTTTTTGAGCGGAATGGCAGGTGCTCTGCCGTTCATTATAGCTCGAAAGCAGGTGTTCAAATTACATAAAAAGTCCTAGGCCAAAGAAAGGAAAAAAGGTGGCTATATACACTGGCAACAACAAGAAACAGAGTCTACTCCTCTCAGGTGCAGTGCGCCGTGTGCCATGCTTGGATGTCATTGTTGATGGTCTGGATGAGCTGGGGCACCGTCATCGATTTATTGTCATATACTCGGCGACACCTCTCCTTCCATATGTTCCAGGCAATATAGATCGCAGCTTGATCAATCACTTTGGCTTGTTGGGCTCCCGGCGCGCCGACCAGGGCCATCCACCATAGTTTGAGGCGCCTGTAGTTGGTGGTTGGTAGTTGTTGTAGCACAATTCCCAGGGTGACGAAAGTACTCCAGACCTGCACAGAGTAGGAACAGGCACCCATCATATGCGCCGAAGTCTCCGCTGTGGTGCGACATAGTGTGCAGATCGCATTTGCTTGACCTCCATTTTTCATTATCCTATCCCCGTCCAAAGCTTGTCTTGTAGAATCAACCATACGAAGAATTTGCATTTGGTTTCAGCTTGTGCACTCCACAGGCGCTGCCAATTGTGATCTGCGAAGGTTCCATTGAATTGAGCTGCGTAGGCCGAACTGGAGGAGTACTTACCATCCGGTGAGAATCTCCAGGCGATGTCATCCGGTTGGTCTGTCAGGTGGACTGACTGCAGTAGCGTCCACAGATGCACATATTGATTGATCTTTGCAGTGGATGTAATCCGGCGCAAACCCCTCTTCCAGTTCCCATTTGTGAGAGCTACTGAAACTGTCTCATGCTTGCGCCAGGCCAGGTTGAATAGGTCCGGTGCCAAAACCTTAGGTGTGTTCCCCTGTAGCCATCTGTCATGCCAGAATGATGTGCGGTGACCATTGCCGAGGGTTATAGATGTGCAAGCTCGGAAGAGATCCAACTTGTGGTGGTGTGGTGCAGCTGCATTTCAGACCAAGGTTTATTGTTGTCTTTCCACCTGAGCCACTGCCATCGTAGCCGTAGTGCTCGATTAAAATTGTCTAGTTCTGGAATGTCCAAACCACCCAATTTCTTGGAAGGTTGCACTCGTTTCCAATTTACCATGCAATGGCCTTCTCGTGCTTCCTCTCAACCTTTCCACAAGAAAGCCTTTCGAATTTTGTCAATCTTTTTGATAGCCCATTTAGATAAGCTGAACACTGTCATATGGTAGGTCGGTATAGATGACAGAACGTACTTGAAAAAGGTTAGTCTACCGGTTTTGTTAAGTAGGCGTATTTTCCACCCCGGTAACCTAGCTGCAACCTTGTCGACAAGCTTCTGTTCATCGCTGCGATGCAGCCGACCGATCCTCAGCGGGAGTCCCAGATATGTACATGGTAATTGCCCCTGCCTAGCCGGCATGTCCCCCAATAGAGCAGCTGTATCTATTCCCTCACATCTTATTGGGTAGACCTCAGATTTTTGGAAGTTGGTGCATAGTCCGGTGGCCTCTCCAAATCGCTGCAGGATAGTCAGTGCCAGTCATGACAAAGAGCCAAAGAAACGTAATGTAAATGTCGATCTGATGAACCAAATGAAGGAATTGTGTTTCCTACTTTGTGGGACACCACACCTTTTGACAATATGCGTCTCCTCTGTTTACCATAGCTATCAGCCATGGTTGAAAAGTTAGCCGTGGGACGGTGGAAGAACCGTTGACCATGGAACAACAGTTGCACATGCGTGGCTGGCTTCTCCGTTTATTGCACAAGGTAGTCTTCTTTTTTTTCAGATTCATTCAAAAATAATCCCTTTATAACTACTTCTGCGTTTTTAATTTGTTTACACTAGAGCAGATTAGTTAGTGTAAATTTGCACTAAACTAGTTGTCCTAAGAGCATCTCCAGCAGAGCACCTAAATCTGGAAACCTAAAACCAGTTTTAGGTATAGGAGAGAGAAGGTTTTCAAAAAAACTTTGTGCTCTCCTCCAGCAGCATACCTAAAACTGGATACCTATAATCATTTTGCTTCATTATCTCAAACTATTGCACATATTAACTCCAAAGATCACAACTCCATGAAACATAATTCAAATAGAGATGACCATAGTTCAAATAGACATGACCATAGTTGAAATTCAAATTTTAAAATCCCACAGACATGACCATAGTTCAAATTCAAATTTCAATTCCACAAACTAAAACCACTACTAGATCATTCACTACCAACCCCACCATTGTCAGTTGAGCTTGCATTGACACCATTGCCACCACCAACATCAAAGGAGCTCCCATTGCCACCATTGGCACCAAAACCACCACCACCCATGACGGCACCCATGTAGAACCCTCCCATGGATTGTGCCGCCAGGACTTGATTCTTCCTGATATCAAGGTAGGCTTTTCCCTTCTCATCTAGGTTTGCTCCATCCATAAACATGATCTTTTGCTCTTGTTCTAGCCTCTTGGATGCTTCCTCAGCCGCCAATCTCCTCTCCTCAATAGCAGCCCTTAGCTCCTCAGCCGCCACTCTCCTCGCCTCAATAGCAGGAGGGACACTGGAGACAATTGGACTGCAGGGAGTTGTCTGAAACATTTGATATTGATAAAAAAATTATTAGTAACAAAAACAAGCATCCACTCTTGAATCTTTGCAGTATGCACTTTGTAGCATCCACTGCATAAAAACATTCGTGTAACTAGAGACAAGTTTGATGCATTTTTGTTGTGAGCCATTCAGGTAGTTAAGTTAAACATTGGCTCACTGATCATACTAGGCTACAGGCACAAACACACATGGAGATCATGCTTTACTAGGCTACAGGCATAAACACACATGGATGCTTTACTCACAGTTTGTACTAATACAGATCCTCGCACAGGCTACAGGCTACAGGCTACAGATCATCGCACAAATAAAAATACAAACACACAGGATGCTTTACTCACAGGCTACAGGCACAAACACGGCGGTGAAAATTAACAGTTCATTGCGAAGATCTCGAACAAGGAAATGGAACTGGTAGTCAGTGGCGGAGCACAGACTCAAATTTAGGTGGGGCAAACACGGTTGGAGTTGTAGTCCACGTTCACCTAGAAATGTTTCAGTTTATGATTCTCTGTTCAAATGTTTCTTGATCTAAATCAAAATCACTTATGAAAACTGGTTAAATTGACCTTTGTATGTTATAATGTGTTTTTGTTTTTATAATAATAATGTATATTGTCTAACGAAAATACGATTATTGGAAATGTCATTGCAAAATACAACTTATCAAGAAACAATAGAAGGGGAAAAAATACAAAGCACAGAGTGCGTAGCAACATGTGTAGGCGAACCATGTGCCCCTAGTAAATTTGTGCCACACTGATCTTCTTCTCCACCACACACACAAGCTAAACGACCAGATAAACACAGACGCCATTGCTGCTCACATTGAGCTCGCCTCCATCGATGGAAGCACTGGAAGACCTTGAGAAATACTAGTAAAATGGGTAGAGGACCAAGAGAGGAAGCAAGACCCAATGTCGGACTCGATCAAGCGACGCCCGTAGGTCAACAAAGCAAAGCTCCCTGACGAACTGAACGCTGGCTAGACGATTGAACTGAGGTGGGGAAGGGGTGGAGAAGCGACTACCATTTCGATTTCCCAGCATCAACAACCAATCCCCAACTCCCAGAGCCACAAGCACATCCATCTCACTGATCCCCACGAACCGTCGGCGCCACCTGAGCAGTCGATTGCGGCCGGGCCTTGCGCTTCGCGCCGACCATTGAGGGGTCACGGGGTGGCCTCTTGCGGCCTGGATTCGCGACGGCCCTCGCATCGGCGAGCCCCTGCGCCGCTCCCCTGGCGTCGCCGGCCATGGTCGAGGGCGGCGGCGCCAACCCTAGGCGACGGCCCGGATTGCGCCCAGGACCTTTAGCGCCGGGTTGCGGCTGCCCAGGAGGAGCAGGAACGGGTGGAGTAGCGGCAGGCAGGCGGCCTTCGTCGTCCATGGCAACGCGGGATGCTGCGCAGGCAAGGCAGAAGACGTTGCGACGACAGGCACGGCGGGCCGGGATGCCGTGCAGGGTCGCAGGGAGGCCGATGGTGATGGGATTTGAGGCGGCGGGTGGAGGACGCGACGAAGGGTGGCTGGATTGAGGCGGCGGGCGAAGGGCGCGGCGGTGGATGGCGAATGTCGCTGCGGCGGCGAGTGCGGGAAATGTCCCGCACGGCCGTTTTTCCTTCGCGCGTAGATGGATTGGTTTTAGGTTCTCAGGAGGTGGAAACGCAAATATAAGTCCAGGAGAGAGAAATTTAGGTTGAAACCTAAAAAATTTAGGTATAGGTATCCGTTTAGGTACTCTGCTGGAGCAGTTTTTTGGCCGTTTTGACAGTTTTTAGGTATAGGTATCTTGTTTAGGTGCTCTGCTGGAGATGCTCTAACATATAAAAAAGGGAGGTGCTAATTTTCAGTTGACTGAAGTTTTGGAAACTTTCAGTCATCCGGGTTTCGAGTTTGTTATTTTTCAGACCCGCTAAGAGATAAATGGTGTAAACAAATGATAGAATATAATTTTGTTCTATAGAAATACATAAAATAAATTTTTGTGATGCATTTTATTCAAAATACATAACTCTACAATTTTTTTCAAACTATAAATCAAATCAAACTACAAATTAAATCTTGCAAAAAATAGACCCGTTACCGATCCGCTTGGCGTGCACCCCGCGCTGTGCGTCCCACTTGCGCGCGCCACGCCGGATGCCGCTGTTGACTGAACGTTCAGTCGCCTGAAAAAAAGACAATCCGAAAAAAAGAAAGGAAACGGAGTACACACAAAGTTCTTTGTAGAATATAGCGGTGTTTCGTTGACCAAAAGAGATTATAAGTACTACTACTAGTTGAAGATTTATACCATTTGCGGTGATAACTGTCTCCCGTTTCAATCAGTACTACTCATTCCATCAAAGTTCAGAAAGGGATGGAAGCAATTGACAACAAACAACTCGACAATGTCTATCGTCTTTCCTACCAAGGAGAAGATGAACAGACGAGTAAGGGTCTTTAAAATCTCAGGATAGTTGAAAATTAAACTCGTGGTATAACAGTCGTGCAAGCCACCGCTGATTCTCTAAAGAAGCTGAGCAGAAAACAAACCGAGGTAATAAAATGCAATATGGCTCCGACATACTAAGTTGCTGACAAGGTCTTAGCAGCCGTGAGTCCGTGACACATGTCGTAATAAAAAGACTTTGTCCGACGAAAACTGAAAACGATAACAAATCCAGATCCAAACTCGATCGGTTCGTGTTTATCTGCAAAGTCGCGTCACCATCCACTCAACCTTTTTGTCACCGGCGGACCCAAGGCCCGGCGAGCGACCTGCCCGGGCTCCTTCCACTGGCCTCCAAACCGTGGCAGTTGGGCGCAGGTCAGCTTGGGCGTGTCTTTCACACATGGGTTGAACCAGCTCGGGTCCATCCATCTCTGGCAGCGCAACGTGCATCCAACGTCGCTGCTCGTTCCTATAATCTTTATACAGTATATAGCAATTATTTTCACAATCAATACACCTTTTTTTTTTAAAAAAGTGCAGCTCAATAAGAAGATGCAAAAAATCTGAGACTGTAGTTGGCCTGATGCTACAGCTATTTGCACGCACAAAGTGTTACTAAAGGAAATAAGTAGATTTTTTTTCACAATTAGTGGAAACATGAAGAAAGATGTTGAGATGTTTGCCCAGGTTCCACAAAATTTCTGGGTCCGCCACTGCTTTTTGTGATGCCTAATCCGTAAACAGATATTGTTTTCCGATGTAAATATGCTAGTAGTACTCTATAATCATCAGTTAAGCCGTCCGTGTCAAGCACCCGCTATATAGAGTATATATATGGGACGGAAAGTTGGCACATGTCATTTCTCTGTCTGAAACTCTGTTCATCGTTTTGCAAGTTCATTGCACTAAGGACCACACCATATTCCCTTCATCTTGTCCCCATAGGAATCTGGCATTGTTTTGACTCCAAGAAACTAACTGAAGTCCAGTTTGGACTTTGGAAACTTCAGTAAAGATATAGGCTACGACTAGCGATGGCCAACTGGGCCGTGCCTAATGGGTCGGCTCAAAGCACGGAAAAATAGCACGGCCCAAGCATGGCACGGTCCGGAATCATTTTGTGTCGGGCCGGGCCGGACCGAGGCTCCGTGTTGTGCTTGGGCACGTGGGCCGGCACGACCCAGCCCGTTTATGAGTTGGCCTGGTAGGCACGAAAATAACCCAACAGACAGAAGTTAGTTAAAATAAATAAATACTTCAATTATTAACCACAACTACTAAGTGGTTTGATGGTAAGACAATAGCTTTCAATATCCTAGGTCTCAGGTTTGAATCCCACTATTGTCTCCAATTTTACTCTATTTTCCACCTTTTCCACACTAATGGGCTGTAAATCACTAATGAGTCTCCCGTGCTTGCCTAACGGGCTGGAAAGCACGCTTAGCATATTTCGTGTCGTGAATGAATTCTGTGTCGTGTCAACCCGAAATTAAATGGATCGGGTCATTTCGTGCCTGGGCTGTGCCGGGCCGGGCGGCCCAGTTGACCATGTCTAGCTACGACAAGTGAGTAGCCCATAAAACAATGGTGTACCAATTTTGGTGCAATAGTGTTGGGCGAGTTCGGCCGATGGTCCGTGGCCCAGAACATCGGATTCAACCGTGTGCATGAACAAAATGGTTATTAAGCAGCATGAGGTTCTAAGCCCAAGCAAGCATAAGGACCTATCGGTTGACAGCCAAAAATTGTAACGCATCTTTATCAATTTGGTCATCACACTTTTAACTAAACTTTACTAGTAGAGATATGAGGTTTACAGCAAGGCACTAAGGTACTCAGTAGCGAGATCTAAGTTTTGGCAAGCAACCAAACTAAACTGATGAAACAATGACATACCAAATGTTTAGTACACAATATTCTGTAATGAAGGATACACATCCTTAGCCTAATTATTATTGGTGGTGTTGTTGTTATTATTAGTTAGTACTACTTTTCTTCTAATTTTATTCACTGTACTCAATTTTATGTGAAAACATTTTGAATATTGTGATGCACCAAAATTATGCATGCCATGATGTTCATATCTTATCACTCTGAATATGATATCTCAAAGTTTGAGATGCGATTCTCTTAGGAGTCTGATTGAAATTAGGTGGAATAGCCAATCTTATCCATTTTGGTGCCACTTCTTATCTAAAAATCTAAGGCGACATCTTAAAAGAGTCACCGCATAAGAACCATCTCATCGACCTTCTCCTTCAAATGGTCTCACCGTATCCCCAACACTACCTTACCCAATATCTCATCAGTCTATATTGTGTCATAAATCTTGTGTCTTCTTCTCATCTACCTCAAAAGGTCGTGGCTGATTAGAAGCAAGAGCAACCAATGGTGAACTTGACTCTCCACTGAGTACCAACACTAAGTCACTGTGACCTCCAATCACGCCCAATAAGGTCAGAGATGTTTTCAGGTTCCATATAATGACTATTATTTTTCCATAACTAATAGTCATTAGTTGAGAGGTAGTTTGGTAATTAATTAATTATAATTACGTTATACAAAATTATTTTCTTATAACTAATTTAATATCGCTGTCTAACCCTATAACTACATGACGAGGAGATCATCAGTTGATAAAAAATAAAAATTATTATTTTTATGTACCTTATAAAATAAAAATACTTACTATAAAAATAATTTTTTAACGCTATTACCCTAACTAATAGTCACTAATAATCATTAGTTTATAATTTTTAAAATTAATTCTCCATCGTTAGATCTAACTAATTGTTATTAGTTGGAGAAAACTAATGATCATTATATGGGACCTGAAAACTACTCTAAAGTCATCCTGGGCTGCCACCATCAAGACAACCATTCCCTCGCATATCCAGTTTGTCGGTATTAATTTCACCGGCACACCACATCAGCACCAAGAGTACGGCTTCGCTGAAATGCAACAGCTTCACCTACACAGAACTAGATGTTACATCAGTTGAATGAGTCTGTTAGCTTGAAGATCTTGTGCCTGTCATGTCCAGTGCTAATCATGGATGGGGGTTACCAGAATGCCCAAACAAGGTAACAAAAACTGTAAGTGGTGACCGGTCTCCATGACCGAGGCCAGCCAAAGATCTGGTCGTTGCATCACCATTGTTGTTCGTGTTCTTGACACAGAGGGAGGTGAGATGTGTCGCGTCATGGCCGCCACGAGCTGCTGCACTCTAGATCTCATGAGGATTGCCTCCCCAGATCCATCTCAGACGAGCGGCTTAGCAATGGTCTAGGTGGATGGTGTGGATCGGCGGCGTCTTCCCACCGTCAAGGACACGGATGTGCATGACGTCCTTCTCTATTGACTAGTGTAATGCCCCATGACGTAGGGGTGAAGCTACGTGGAGCCATCGGCGTCAGCTGGCACCGACGAAATTCCACAAATCCTTCACAAATTTATTATTCTTCACTATGCTGACACCATCCCCGGCCTAATGAAGCTGACACCATCCCCGGCCTAATGAAGCTGACACCGGTGGCATTCCCTCCTTACTTCACCCCTGATGCTATGGTGACATTTGCTAATATAAATATCAATCATCCGAAACATGATATATGTTTCAAAAATAAAAAAGGATTTCACACAAGGAAAAGGAATAATACAGAGTTATATTATATTTGTATTGAATATAGTGTCCTAGGCAAATAATCCTTTATAAAATGGCATTTCGATTTTTGAACCTTTAAACCATTTAAATCCTATACGTCTAAATTGGACCCTTTACATAGAGTCTGGTGTCTGATGTCACCTGTTGAATTGCATGAGAAAATGTGTGCATCAGGAAAGACCACACAAACATGACTACTTGCTACAATGAAGAACACTCTTTAGTATCATAGTATCAAAACTTCCTTTTCATCTTCATGGTACAAGTAGATAAGAACAAATCATGTCTTCAAACAATCATGTGCTTACAAACTATTAAGATGCTTTTTATTCCGATCACACAGAACAAAATGCGCTTATTATTACAGATTAACAAGAAGATGGAACAAAACCATCGCCCACTGGCGAACACCGCAATCACTCAATTCTGATCACGTATCAAGCGATCAGCATACGTATATTATTCAGAACACTGAGTATCTGACAAAGCAGAGTTGGAAGGCATAAAAGGACGGACTACTAGAACCTGGCCTTGATTGCATCCACCAGCTTATTGTCGATCCTGAAGGCCTTGGCCAGGATGTCGGAGGGCACCGGCGGCGCGGCACCGAACAGCGTCATCGCAACGGCCTGCGTGCCCTGAAGCTGGCTGTTGAAGCCGGCTATGACAGCGGCAGGGCCGTGGCCCCTGTTCTGCTGGAAGTGGACGAGACCGCGGGGGAAGACGAAGACGTCCCCCTTGGTGATGATCTTGCTGAAGAGCTTGTCAGCGGTGGTGATGAAACCGACCTCGAGAATGCCCTCAAGGACGAAGATGATCTCGGTGGCGCGCGGGTGCGTGTGCGGCGGGTTCTGGCCGCCGGGGGCGTAATCGATCCGCGCCATGGACACGCCGAGCGTGTTCACGCCAGGGAAGTTCTCGACGTTGGCTGTTGTCACGTTGGAGCCGTTGGGGTTGTTGGTGTCGCCGGGGTTCCTGAGCCTCGGGGAGAAGAAGTCGTTCGCCGACACGTCCGCCTTGCACGGGAACCCGTTGATCTTGATGGCTGCAAGCACACGCATGAAACAGCATTCGCTTCAGTACAATACAATCACAACAGCAATGAGCTTGACAATAATTCAAACATATCAGTTGACTCACGGGACATGAGGTCGGCGACGCAGATGTCCTGAAGCATGTCGGGGTCGCCGGCGAGCGAGGGCGCGGCGAGAGCGAGAACGATGGCGCAGGCCACGGCGACATAGAGGTGGATCTTTGCCATGCTCGTTTGGTGGATGCTAGCAGCTGCCTTCAGCTTCCGTATTCGTCTACACGGGGTTGATGAGTGAGTGACTGACTCGTCCTGGGTTGGGAAACAAGCAGTGCAGGAGCCCTATTTATAGCAAGGAGGCTTCACCTGCTTGCTCAGTACATAGGCCACGAGCTCTGCGTATGGACGCATAGGCAGGTTAGTCGGGGATGGGCACGGCGTGGTTGATGACAAGAGAGGCTGCGCAGCCTAGGCGAACTGCTCCATTTGCTGGATAAGTGGGGTTTGGATGCAGCCTCTGATGCCCCGCGTCGTTGATTTTTTTTTTTTGGTTTTTTTTTTTCATTTCCATGCGTCGGTCGGGCCCCGATGGACGCGGGTTCTTGCAGAAGCTTCTAATTAGTAAGTCCGGTGATGCCCACCACAATCAGTCATGGCGAAGAGGCACGGGATAACCTGCTTCCAGGGGACGACACTTGTGAGTATTGTTCTGAATAAGTCACGCTGTTAGCAGTAATAATGATGCCTAGTTCTCCAATGTCGATGACTATGTTCTTCTTCATCAAATTATCGGTGTGCAGGGAATCGTCATTAGTGACGCGCTCAACCTTCCAGCAACGCCTAATACTGACTAAAGAACCCTAGTATAAGTAGAGAAAGGGGAACAGAGAGAGGCTTTGGCTTGGCGGAGAAGACGATACTGGCGGCGGCGGCGTCCATCGGCATCTCGCCGACGACGAACCTTATTGTAACCTCTCCAGATACTACTCCAAACACTACTATATTGTGCGTCGATTGTTGGAGTCTGACAGCTCTTTCCGGAATAACAGTCCACAGTTAATCATCAGTTAGGCCGTCTCTATCAGCCATCTGCTGCCTGTATGTGCTTACGCAAGGTCGAGTCAACACATGTTGAAACTCTGGCCAGCGTTCCGCAGCTGTGCAATTATCTATGCTACCTGCTCCTTTCATCTGTCACTATATGGGCATATCTGGCATTGTTTCATCTTGTCACCAGTACTTTCTTAGTAGTTAGTAAGGAAATACGTAACTAAGATTATCTTGAGGATGCAGGCATGCACATTTCGTACTCTTTTAGGTTTGGTTAGTTGGAAAGCACGACTTTGTTCCAGAACTTTTGACAAAGAGCATGAGCTTGGCCGTGTTAACTTGGGATTTTTTCCTCAGCACCACTCATAAAGACCACCTTCTCCCCAATACCATTAGTAAAGAGACATTTTCCCCAACAGCACTCCTCAATATGTTCCACTCTCCCTCATACCAAAACACCCAACAGCTCCTCTTTCTCTTCCCATTTTGCCCCTGTGTCCGGTTCACCCTCTCTTTTCCCCACTCTCTTGAACCGAACCGGCCAACCTATCTCACTCGATCTCCCTCGACCCGGCGGCGGCGGCGTGGAAGCGGGGCGCTGGACGAGGCGGGCGGCGTTGCACGGGCGGCACGCGGCGGGGGCGCGGCTGCGTCAGGTCGGGTGCACAGCGGAGGCGCGAGGCACGGCGCTGGACGAGGCGGGCGTGCGGGCCGGTCAGGCTGCTGCTCCGGCGAGCGTGCGGCTGCGCCGGGTCGGGCTACTGCTCCGGCGGGCCCAGGTGGGCGCGCGGCTGCTCCGGGTCAGGCAGCGCTGGACGAGGGCGCCGGCGCGGCTCCTGGCTGCACGCACCTGGTGGACGAGGGCTCCTGGCTCTGGACGGCAATGGATACCCGGTTCGGTTCAAGAGAGAGGGGAAAATAGAGGGTGAGCCGGACACAGGGGCAAAATGGGAAGAGAAAGAGGAGCTGCTGGATGTTTTGGTATGGGGGAGAGTGGAACATATTGAGGAGTGGTGTTGCGGAGAAGGTCTCTTTACTAATGGTATTGGGGAGAAGATGGTCTTTATGAGTGATGCTGATGAAAAAATCCCTGTTAACTTTCCAACATCGAAGGGAGCTTATCAATGTAATCGTAATTGCTCATTTTTTACTTTATTTTTGAATCAAGATTTTGAAAAGTACAACCCACTTGAGCTGAAAAACACTTTCGAGTGGCGTACCCCTCCACGTCGTCCTCCAGGCGACGGGAAGGGCGACCCCCACCTCCACCCGCAAGCTAGCCCCCCCACCGGAGCCCCTTCCCCGGCCGTCGTCGTCGTCGCCGCCGGCCGGCGGCGGCCCGTGGCGGCGCCCAATAACATTTGCCTGCGTTTCCCACGACCTCTCTCTTCGTTCTCCCCCGTTTTTCCCCTCTCAGATCCAGTTGTCTTCCATGGATTTTTGGGTTATGCCCTCAGATCCGGCCGTCCTCGTCATTGAGGATGGCGGATCCAGCCCGGATGCGGCCATTGGTGGCGGTTGGGTGCTCCGGTTTATGCGTTGGTTTGCTTTGTCTTGAGCTTCCTCCCTACTATAGCCGCCTAGTGGTGGCCTCCCCGACGGGTAGGGCCTGGTGCGGTGCTCAATGTTTTAAATAGCGGGCTAAGGCCTTTAGCGGTTGATGTCCGCAAAGGCTAAAAAAGGCTATAGCGAGCTATAGCCACAGCTAAACTCATTTAGCGGTTTCACAATTTCATTAAAAATCAATGAATAATTAGACATAAAACATGGAACCATGAAACTTTCGTGATCTAAAATAAGTCTCGGGCTTCATGCCTTCATTACATCATCATTGAAAGTTTTAAACATCTTGATTTAACCGACTAAATCACCTTTAAAAGTTTCAAACCTCATCAAGAGCTTCATGCCTTCATCACACCATCATTTAGCCGGCTAAATCACCTTAATTTAGCGGATTTAGCCGGCTATAGCGGTGGCTATAGCGGGCTATGAAGCTTAGCGCTAAATGAGGAATAGCTTAGCCTTTTCTCGTTCCAGAGGCTATAGCGGGCTATAGCGGGCTATTTAGAACACTGGTAGGGCCTGGTGCGGTGCTCGTCGCCATAGGGGCGGTCTCCGCGACAGGTTGCGCTAGAAGTGGGTCATTTGGATGCTCAAACTGTGCAAGCAGGAACGGCTAACACAAGTACTAGCTAGTACTACTTTCTTCCGCGTTCCAACTTTTCCAACTAACCATACCTAAACAGAGTATGAATGTATGCGCATGCAGCTGACGATGAATTTTCTTACGTACCATCCCACTAACTACTGACACAGGTACTTCGTTCAGTTGAAAAACAATGTCATCGAATTCAAATGGCGAAGAGAAAAGCTGGGAGCAAGGCAGGTGGCTGAAGCGTACTGCAAAACGTCGGAATATGCTAGCCTTCATACAACAAGGAAAACGGCATATGCATACTGACCGCGCGTAAGTACAGTATGCAGCATAGCAGAGATCTGACAGTGACGGGCTGCCTGATGATAACAGACTGTTAGATACACTGGCTGATCAAGTGGTTCAGTGTTGAAGCAGCCACGCCACACGGCAGCGTGAGCCTGCGTGCATCACATCACCGGAAAACAGGTGGAGTTGGTGAACCCGGTGACCAAATCAACAGAGCTACGTAGAAGTTTGCCACTGCTTCTTTGGATCTGACTTTGTTTCTGGATTCTTTGGGAGCAAGGATCAGAGTATTGAACATCATGCTACCGTGTTGCTCCTAAGACTCCCCGGTGAGAGGAGCTTGGTATAGTAGTACGTTGGAAGCAAAGCAACCGAGAAAATTGAATGTAGTCTCATTGGTTTCTCATTTGACCCAGCTCAACCTGATAGTAGAAATAAGGAACCTTATATTTAGCTTATTAACCTGAAGAAGGAAACATGCAGCAGTTGATGGGAGAAAATAGCACACGTCAGTACTGGCAACGATGTCTTGAAAAGGTTTTGCGTCGTGTTGGCTCCATCAAAGAACCAAATATATGCATCGACCAAGCTGAACACCCTGAATGTGTCGCGGTGATCAGATGTATTACAAGGACCACCACCGCGAGCGTGCGCGTTACCCCGATTGAAGCTTCATTTGTATTGGTGACGTGATGAATCACGAAGCACTTCTGCACACATATTCAACAGTCATGACTTCTACCACCGTCGGATTTGAGAGGATATCTTGAACCTGTCGTAGATATGAAGATCTCGTAGTTGTACGGGTACAGCTATTTATCCTTGTCGGTGGTGTCTTTTGTGGACTTCTGCGTTGCTTAGGTAACCTGAACACGCATATTGTAGGACATTTGCTTGCAATCCTGGAAGAGAAGACATGTAGCAGTATCTGAGAAATGGTGTCTTGAACCTGTCGTAGATGATATCTTGAACCTGTCGTAGATGAAGATCTAGTAGTTGCCCGTGCACATCTATTCGTCCCTTTTGTCAACGGTGTCTTTTGTTTGTGGACTTCGTTGTTCAGGTAACCTTAACACGCATATATCGTACGTAGGACATTTGATTGCAATACCTTAACGGAGAAAACAAGTATAGTAGCAGCTGAGGCATGGCAGTAAGTGATACAGATGTAGAGGCAACATGATGCGGAAAAGGTTCTTTGTAGGCGCCATCATACACCAGGCTGCAGACCACAAGTGACTCGAGACGAGCCAAGATTTGGTCCGTTCAGGTGTATTATATTCAGACACTAATACTACCTTCGTATTTTTTACTAAGTGGCTTGTACTAAACATCAAGAGCGAAAATCAGGAGGTAACATACAGATTCTCGAAGAAAACATAATATATAGGAAGTTATATAAATAATTATTTATAGGGTACGGTGAGCCTTCTTAAGATAAAGTAGGACAAAATTTCGTAAATTAACCAGGTCACCTTTATTTAAAAGGAACTACTTTACTTTTCCTTAAGGAAGAGGCAACGAGCGTAGACAATGCCCTTACGAATCTACGGCTTTTCACATCTAGCTTTGAAGGAAAAGAAAATTTACTAGTTATATACGCATATACTTTTTTTTCGCCAGATGGAATACGTCTGGATTTAACACCCGATCAAAGCTAATTTTCTCATATGCCAAGTTTGAACCGTATGAAAATTTTCTTTAATTCAACCTTTTTATGTCACAATAGTATTTCTATTGCAACAAGTTTGTTTGTATATATATCACAATAGTAATATCTATATGTTGCTCTAAGAATTTCAACATAGCAATATATTTTTGAAATAGTTCCAATCTCCATTATAAATAAAAATAATAATTATCAAGCATAATAGTGAGAAGAACCTTGATGATTTTATAGAGAAGATATATATTTTTCATTCAGTGAGAAGAATAGTTCAGTCTCCATTATCTGACTTGCTGCTGTAGTGTGTTGCTCTAAGACTCTCTGGTGATGAGCTTGGAAAAAACTAAAGCATTTCATGCAGTTTCATTGCATTGGTCACGGGTCAGCTTCTTACTGCGATGGAGATATCCAGGGCCGGACCGCCGGAGCAAGACACGGAGGAGGCGATGACCCATCCGGCATCCGCGCCAAGTTGCCACGCACCCACATGAAAATGAAAAACGAACCGGCATCCGCGCCAACGAGCATGGACGAATGCGCCAGCGAACCCCAATAATCAGCATGTGTAGCAGCTCGGCTACGCTGCATAAACAAGTCTATCTCGATCGGTTCCCGTCTTACTGGCCGCGCTCTGCCTCCCTTGCAACGTTCCTATCCAGTCGTGGTCTTCTTCCTCGGTTAAGCTGCTCGGTGGCCTTAACTACCGATTTGGTTGGTGAAATCTCGCCGCCTATAAGTACGGGCTCCTGCTCTGCTCGTTACCACACTCAAGAATCACTCACTAGCACCGTATAGATCATGGAAGCCATGGCAAAGATCCACCTCTATGGGCTGGTGGCGACCATGGCCAAAAATTCGTACCCCAGTCCTCGGAACCTGCGTCTTTGACCGTTAACATTTGTTATTTTGAAAAACAAAATCCACTTTCTTAATACGGAAATGCTGTTTTTCAGTCTATTGAAAATCGACTCGTCATTCAGTCGACGACTCAAGCGGCGGCGGGGCACGGGAGTCGAATGTTGGTGCCGCACACGAAGTAGCCTTGACGCTCGCTGCTCGTGATGGTCTTGCCCTGCGTCATGAAGTCGTTCATGATGATGGGCGGCACCCACAGGTTTGGGTCGAGGACGAGGTCGCCGCGGGTCACGTAGAAGATCATGGTCTGAAGATAGCCTTCAAAGGCTAACTTCCCCGTGGCGCTGCCCAGTTGGCGGAACCAGCTCTTCACCATCACCGGGAGGGGGGTTGCACCGGAGAGGACTTACAATGGCATTGTAGAGCCACTGCAGGTCCAAGTCGGAGATGTTGGTGGTGTCGACCCTCCCAGTGGTGCGGGCAGAGATCCACCGATGCAGGAGCTGGATCGTGGGGTTCTTGACGTGGCTCCCCTTGCGCTCTTCATCATCCGCGATGCGCCTCCAGAACGCATCGAGGTCGGCTTGGGGCGTCTGGCCGTGGACAGGAGCCTCCTCATCAAACCCGAAGTGCGCGGTTAGCTCCGCGACCCCGATGGAATAGCTCATGTCCCGCACCCGGAACGCGATCACCTCGTTGTCGTCCTCGTCCTCCTCGATACGCATAGTCGTGGCGTACTCGATGACGACGTCGTGGGAGTAACCGGTCGCTTGGTCGTGAAAGATCCTCCACCCCAAGTTGTTGAGGCAGTGCTCGATGTCGCTCCACACCCCGATCTTGCCGAGGAAGTCCTCTGTGCTCATGAGGGTGAAGCCCTCACGTACGTGGCGCGGTACATACGCCGGCGGTTGCGAGGAAGTCTCCTCCGCCGATCCGTCGGCTGCTGTTGCTGCGGCGGCCGCCCTCCGTGTACGCGGCCTCGGAGCTTGATGCAGGCCGGTGTCGTGGCGGGCGATGTAGAAGTTATCATCCTGCGCGCGCCTAGGTGGTGTCATCTCGATGGAGGCGTCGCGGCTGTACTCGCCGGCGGAGCTGGATCTTACGTCGGAGAAGGAGCCGGAGCCGGAGCCGGAGTTGTTAGAGCTGCCAGAGTTGGAACCCCGGCGAACTCTCTTGACGGTGCGCTTCACGGCCGACGTGAACCTCTCCATCTCCTGCGAAAACGGAAGCGAAGTGTGCAAATGGGAAAGGTGGAGTAGTGGGGAGGATTACCAGGAGGTTGTGGCGAGAATGAGGGGTGATGCCCTCCTTTTATAGCCCCCCAAGACGTCCAGGGGAAGGAACCGCCCTGCCGGTTCAAATTCCTCTGGTGCCGATCGGCACCGGGGCCGTGCCGATCGGCACGGTTCAAATTTTCACAGATTCCCTTGCGCCTTGGCTGCCACCCCTTCTTTCTCTCTTCCCCACGTCTGATTCTGTGATGCGTGTCGGGAGACCGGGAGGTAGCTGCGAAACTGCAGATTTCCTTGCTGCTCCGATCGGCACGAAGACCGTGTCAGTCGGCACTTTCGCCTCGTCCTAAGTCTGGGCGCGTCAGCATCCCCTCTGCACCCGACAACTCCGTGTATGTCAGCAACTTTTCCTCCTTCCAACCGTACGCGGATTCCAGCGCGGTTTTGAATGGATTGGCATCTGTGCCGATCGGCACAATGGGATATTGATCGGCGCGGACTTGGAAATTACCAAAGCAGAGGCGAGGCTGTACTTATAGGCTTAACTCGAGCCAAACCAGTAGGTAAGACTCAACGCTCAAGACATATAACAAGCTCTAAGAATTGTTTACGGAATCATCCATTGGGCTGAATAATTAACCGGGCAAAGCGACGACGGAGCAGGAACGGAACTGGCGCCTTGCGCGGACAAAGCAAGCAGCCACTAAACTAAAGCTGTGACGCAAGACGGGTGATTGGGGCCTTGGACGCCGTCGCCGACGCTGCGGCGTTGATTTTTAAACTTGTGTCCGTGTCATGCGACTTGGCGCGGATGCAGGGATGGCCACTGGCCGGTCGGCGCCTCCGTTGATCGACGCGGTTCGTCTCCGTTTCGTCGTCGCGTCGCACCCGCAGATTCATCAACAGTCTTGTGATAACTACAACAACCAGTAAAAGTTTAACAACTATCATAATTATACTTCCTCCATTCCTAAATTATTGTCGCTGTTGACTTTTTTATTTACGTTTGACCGTTCATCTTATTCAAAATATTTGTTCAAATGTGCAAAATTATAAGTTACATTCAAATTTAATGTAGTGATGAAACAAATCATAATGAAATATATGATAATTGTTAAACTTTTTTGAATAGGACAAATGGTTAAACGTTAAAAAAAAGTTAATAGCGACAACAATTTAGGAACGGAGGGAGTATTTCATTATGACTTGTTTCATCACTAAAGGAAATTTGAAGATAGCTTATAATTTTATACATTCGAACAAATATTTTGAATAAGACGAACGGACAAACGTAAATAAAAAAGTCAATGGAGACAACAATTTAGGAACGGAGGGAGTAATGTACATGCCGATCTGATGAACCAAAAGATGAAGGAATTGTGTTTCCTATTTTGTGGGACAACACACCCTTTGACCGTATGGTATGGGTCTCCTCTGTTCACCGAGCTATCAGCCATGGAAGAAAAGTTCGCCGTGGAAGAACCGTTGGCCATGGAACAACAGTTGCTTATGCGTGGTTGGCTTCTCCGTTTATTGCACAAGGAAGTCTTTTCTTTTTGAGATTCATTCAGAAATAATCCGTTTATAACTTCTTCTCCGTTTCTAATTTGATGACATTAGAGCAGATTAGTTAGTGTAGCTTTGCACTAAACTAGTTGTCCTAACATAAAAAAAAATGGAGGAGTACACACAAAGTTCTTTGGGGAATATAGCGGGGCTCCATCACTGTCGCGTGCGCGAGGCGAGGCCGCCTCTCGCCAACAGCGGTCCTCACCCACCACCGCCTCCTCCTCCAACCCTGACAGGTGGCGGAAGCCGCCACGCCTACCGCCCTCCCAACCACCTACTGCCTCTCCTACCACCGCCATCACAAACCCATCTTCTCTGACACCCCCCCCCCCCCCCCCCCCCCCCCCCCCCCCCCCGGCGACCACGACCACGGCCGGCGACGACCTCGCTACCTCGCCGCCCGCCCAGCCAATCGCCGCTGTGCTAACTCGTCCAATCCAACGCCCCTGCCCCTGCTCTTCCCACCTCCGACGGCACCCTCGCCGCCTCGCCAGTCCACCCACACACCGCCACCCACCGCCGCCGACCTTCCTCCGGTATCTATTTTCGGCGGGAAGACGATGAATTTTGTGGGTACAAACCCAATGCAGCTAACGATTCTCCGGCCGATGACGGAACGACGGCGATGATGATGGCCGTCGGCGTTCTTGTCAGGAGGAAGAAGAAGCGTCGCGGGCCCGCATGCCAGTGAGCGAGGAGAAGGGACGCGCAAGGGTCGGCTTCGCCTCGCGTACGCGAGCGCAATCTATTCCGGAATATAGTGGTGTTTCGTTGACCAAAAGAGATTATAAGTATGACTAGTGGTTGTACATTTATACTATTTTCGGTGATAACTGTCTCCCATTTCAATCACTACTCGTTCCATCAAAGTTCAGAAAGGGATGGAAGTAATTGAGAACAAACAACTTGACAATGTCTATCCTCATTCCTACCGAGGAGAAGATGAACTGACGAGTAAAGGTCTTTAAAATCTCAGGATAGTTGAAAATTGCATCCAAGGATGTTCGATTAAAATTAGGTGGAATAGCCAATCTCGTCCTTTTTGGTGCCACGGCTCATCTAAAAATCTAAGGCGACATCTTAATAGAGTCACCGCATAAGAACCATCTCATTGACCTTCTAAGCCAGGCATAACGGGGCTTAAAATGGTCTCACCATATCCCCAACACTACCTGACCCAAGATCTTATCAATCATAAATCTTGTGTCCTCTTCTCATCTTCCTGAAAAGGTCGCGGCTGATCAAGCAAGAGCAACCAATGGTGAACTTGACCCTCCACTGAGTACCAACACTAAGTCACTGTGACCTCCAATCACGTCCAATAAGGTCATCCTGGGCTGCCACCATCAAGACTCAACCATTCCCTCGCATATCCAGTTTGTCAGTATTAATTCACCGCCACACCACTGTAACACCCTGTTTTTCAAATTTCAAATAGATTTCGAAATTCGTTAGAAATTTCGCCAAATTGGAAAAATAGAATGAAATAAAAAAAATAGGAAATCTCTCTCTCTCTCTCTCTCTCTCTCTCTCTCTCTATAGCCCGGCCCATCTTCCTTCCTCTCCCCAGCCCGCAACCCACACCGTCCCGCGGCCCAGCATGGCCCACGCGCGCCCCCACCTCTCCTTCCTCTTCGGCACCGCCCGCGCCCACGCCTCCCTCTCTCTCCGGCAACCGCCGCCGTTCCACGCCCACGCCGCCCCGCGCCCACGTCGCGCGCGTCCCCGCGCCCCTCGCACAACCGCCGTCCCCTGCACCTATTTAAGTAGCGCCGCCCCGCCCCGGACTCACCCCCGACGCCCCACCGCTCTCCCTCTCCTTCTCTCTTCTCCACCGAAACCGCCCCGCCGACGCGACGTCGCCCGAAGCCGTATTCATCGCCGCCGACCCGACGCCGCCCTCCCCGATGACCCACCGCCGCCGTGCGACGAAGCCCCGGCCAAGAAGGACGACCGGAGCCCCGCCGCGACCTCGCCGAACCCGCTCCGCCTCCCTCCGTCGTCGCCCGACCGCCACCGCCGCCCTCGCGCCCCGTTTTCTCCCTCGGTGAGCGCGGCACAACTCCCTCTCTCTCCCCCACTCTTCCCCGGCCAAAAACGGCCACCGGAGCGCCGTTCCGGCGAGCTCCGGCGAGCCTTAATGGCGCGCCGCCGCGTCGAGCCGCCGCCGGCCGCCGTCGCCCCCACCGGTCCCATCTGGACCGTTAGATCTAGATCAACGGCCCAGATTAGAACACCCCGAAGGGGTATGAGCCCGGTCCACCGTGGACCGTGGACCATCGGTCCACAGGGTCCGTGCACCCGGTCCACGGGATTTAGAATTTAAAATAATTCGTATATTCCCTGGATAATGGTAAACTTGCGAAAATTATGTTTAGGTCCCTCTATTTTGTTAAAAATTATTCCTAGCCTTGCAATTTTGCAAATTAGTCCCTCTGATTTACTGTTTTCGCATAATTAGACAAAATATGTTTTAAATTAAATAGAAATTAATTTCAGGGAGTTTATTTTTGCAAATAAACCCCTTGAGATTTATTTATTTGCAGAAATAATATGTTTAAAATTAGTTTCTTTTCTGTTTTAAATATGAAATAATTATTTATTTCCAAAAAAATTATTTCCTGTTATGATAATAATTAATTAATTATTTATCATTTCTGGAATGTTATTTATTTACAAATAAAACCCCTGTATTTATTATAATTACAAATAGGTCCTAAATTTTTACGAAAACAACCCTATAATTATTTTTAATTACAAATCAGTCCCTAAAATTTTACTTTTTGACCCATGGAAACTTTTCTAAAATTAGAAATAGGTCCCTGAAACCCTGTTTTTACAATTTAAACCCTGAAACTTCAAACCTTCATAACTTTTAGCTCGTAGCTCCGTTTTTAGCGATTCTTGCGCTCACGCGATCGTTGCGACGTAGGCTTTCTTTTTATAAACTTATTTTGCTATGTTTGTTCTGTTGGAATTGTATGCTTAGTATTGTTTGCTATTTGCTTGTCGGTACCGTTGTATGCGAGCAGAGCCCGATCAAGAGCAGACGTTCAACCTCCAAGAGCAGAGCTTCGAAGACTTTGAGCAGTTCCCTGAAGGCAAGTGTCCTTGACCATATTGATCCTATTTTTAGGATGTGTTGTTTTACAAACATGCATGCTTGTCATAAATTGAATTCTATACTATGGTTTACTAGTCTTTCCACATTATTCCTTGAAACCTGTTGTTTAGTGTTTATGTTAATGGGTAGAATTGCTTACTCTTGCTGTCAAGGGATGGATGTGGGATCTTAATTTAATCTTGATTAATGGAACTGAACTATTGAACATTGGGATGGTAATTTTGTGTCTAGTAACTTGGAGCTTAGGATAAATCTGGGCAGGATGGTTGTTTGGTATGGTGCTGTAAGCACGAGAACTTGGTTTGTGCATGTGCCTGCCCCAGATTTTAAGGACCGGTTCGGGGTGCATGTAACCCGAGTGAACAGCGCAACCATGAGGCTTATATGGGTACGGCCTGGCCAATTAATTAGATGTTTATTTATTCCTGTACGTGCCATCGGATGTTGGTGTGGCGCAAGAGGGGGCTTCTGCAGCAGAGGGAAAATAGACTCCATGTATGCTGTTAGCGGTGAAACCTCAGCGGGTGCCTACAGGATAAGTGATGCTTTGTAAAGGCCTTGTAGTGTGACCCCGGCTACACACCACGGAAGTGTGAGGGCAAGACGGGAAGCACGACTCATGGTGAAAGTGTGCAAACCTTGCAAGGATAAAACTGTCATGACAGCCATGCTCACGGTCAAGAGCGGATTGGACTTCCTCACGATTAGGGGGATATGGTATGGTTGGAATTGGTTTGTTGGTAGCCAGGTGTGACACCCTAAAATTTTGAAAAGATGAAATCAAAACTTTTTCGACTGAAATTTTTGCGTGTCATTGTTCTTCCCCTCCGAGAATGAAAATGTCTCCTTTTCGTTTCCCTCTCAATTTATCTCCATGACGAAAAGTTAACGAGAGATAAATTGCTCGTTCCCTCCTACAATAGTCTCATCGGATCTTCGTGAATTTTAAATTTGAAATTTATTCAAATTTGAATTTCACAAAGATTGAAACAGAATAAAAAGGAAAAGGGAAAAGGGAAAACCAAAACCCCTCCCTGGGCCGCCACCCCCCCCCCCCTTCTCCCCTCCCCCGGCCCAGCCCGCTCCCTCTCTCCTTTCCCTTCCTCTCCCCAGGCCGAGCCCACCTCCCCCACTCCCCCCCCCCCCCCCCCCCCCCGGCCCGGCCTGCTTCCGCCTCCTCCCCCCTTCCCGCGCAAGCCGCCCCCTCTCCTTCTCCCCATCGGCCCGCGCCACACGGCCCAGCCAACCGCCACCGACACCCTCGCCTCCCACAGCGCCGCCCGGTCCCCGGCCGCCACACCGCCGGTCCCCGCCACTGGCCGCGCTGCGACGCCCAACAGCACCGCCCTCGTCGTCTTCCCACCTCCCCAACGCCTAACCGCCGCCATCAACGCTTGGTCGACCGGCCCCGCCCCACTGCCGCTGAGCCCCGGCCAGCTCACCGCCCCCCCTTCCCCAAGCCCCTCCCTCCTCCTCTGCCTATAAGAGGGAGTGCAACGTGCCCCTCCGAGCACCCTGACCCCCTCCCCTAGCTCCACCGGCCGGTCCAGTGCCGCAGCCAACCCGGCATCGTGCACCGCCGCCCGCCTCCGCGCCGACCCGCCGCCGCACCACCTCGCTCCCCCTCCGGCCTAGACAAGCCGCCGCCCATCTCCCCCAAACCCGTGCGCAGCTCTCCAACCACCCAAGCTCCGGAATCCCGAGCGCAGCAGTCTTTTCACCACGCGCCGCCACCGCCTCTCCCTCCGGCGACGTTGCGCAACTCACCGGGCTGCCACCGTACTCCCGCAACCCACCACCACTTCCGCCGTGCCCCGCAGGCCACCGGCGAGCTCACTGCGCCCACTCCGACCGCCGGAATCGGCCGCCAGGGCCAAGTCCGGCGAGCCTCCCCTGCCGCGCCGCCCGTCTCCGGCCGGCCCGCGCCCCCGCTATCCCCAGTCGCCCGATCGTCGATCAACGGTCGAGATTAGAAGTGGCCATACCCCTTCGTCCATTTAAATCCCCACCGCCGATCCACGATCCGATGGCCCAGATCCCACCGGTCCACCATAGGCCTATGGACCGCGCCCACCTCCTCTGGTCCACCAGCCCGTGGAACTGGTCCATGGATTCCCAATACAAAAATAATTCCGAGAAATCCAGAAAATCCCAGGTCTTGGACATTTGCAGAAAAGCCCCTGCGCTTTATTTTAATTCCATTCCAGTCCAAGAATTTTTACAGAAAAGCCCCTCAACTTTTTGGGAATTCTATTTTAGGTTCCTGGAAATTTTGCACCAAGGCCCCTAGAATTTTTCCATAATTACAAATAGGTCCCTGCCACCTTTCCCAAAATTACAAACAAGTCCCTAAACTTCCAATCTGCATATCTTTTCACCCGTAACTCTTTTGAGCGATTCTTGCGCTCGCGGATTCGTTACGATGCGTAGAATCTTTTACCAACCTCCATAGCCAGTTTCCGACACAAAATTTCCCCCTCCACCCCCCTTAATGTTGTATCTTCACCGCCGAGCCTCGTTTCAGTCCGTTCTTCCGCCAACAACTTTCTACAATTCTATTATATCCGTTCCAAGTCCCGAGACCTCAGAATGCCACCCTGTGATGTTCCACTCCAACAAATCTTCACCGGTATGCATCCGATTCCCAAAACTTCTATCCAGTTTAATTAAATCCAGTCAGTCCTTATTCCGATTACCTTTCCGCGGTAGCAACACGCGTAAGAAAAGAGCCCGAAGAGTTCGACATTGGAACGAGCATAGAGACCCGAATCTCGAGGAAAGCCCTGACACCGACCACGCAGAGAAGCAGACTCGACTTTTTAGGAAAATGGCGAACATCAGGCAAGCTCTAACTTCCTTGACCATATTTATCCTAAAAGCATAGTTAGCACCTATTTTACAGCTTATTCTTCATTGCATGCTCTCTTGAGTTTTATTGTTTGTAGTGACTGCATGATTATTACTATTACTTGTTAAATGGTAACCCGTTGTACTTGCCATAACCCCCACCTTGCCCAAAATAACCAATACACCTCATAATCCCACAAATACCCCACATTAGATGCCAAATGTGTGCGGAATGCCGCTCTGCTTAGTAATGCATAGGAACCCCCGCGATGACGCTCATCGCCACACCTTTACAATTAAATTTACTTTATTAGATATATGGCGATGTGAGCTTTTGATGATACATGAGTCGTGGGAAAATGGGAACTAGAAACAATAATGACTGCTAAGAGAAGTGGGATGGTGAGAGTGGATGCGGGCAAGACTCTAGCCAAAGTGTTGTGCTAGAAAGCATGGTTTTGGATTGGATAGGTCCACCTGTCATGGACGAGTGTTTGCCCTACCATATAAGGACCGGTTCTCATGACCTCTACCTAATGATTTTTCGTGCAACCATAGAACCTGTATGGGCAGGACTTGCCCACGCCCTGTACGTTACGGCAAATAGGTCCGCCCAGGTGGGGGTGACGTCGGAAGATCGGGGATGGATCCGGGTTGGCGTATGGCACGCATAAGTCCGTGATAACGCTGTGAGCCCCTGAGGCTTCCGCGGTGGGTTTGTCGTCACGGGACAGGTAGTCGGTAAGCGTTATGTCGCTCTCTGATCCAAAGGACATAACTCATGGGAAAAGTGTACAACCTCTGCAGAGTGTATAAAATCTATCTGATAGTCCGTGGTCACTGGTATGACCCATCAGACCTAGGGCTCACTGCGATTAGTGTTACTATATTCCTTGATGAGAGAGTAATGATTGGTATGGTTACGGGAGATGACATGGTTATGGATGACGGTACAGTCATGTTTGATGTCAGGTATGGATATTGGAGATCCATTCCTTCTAAAATATGGGAACTGGCAGGAAAGGTTAATTCTCCTCCAGGGCCAACTCAATAAAATACTGATTAGTACTTCTCTTTCCTTGAAACCTCTTCTTAGTGCAACCCGCATACTTGCAAGATACTGCAAACACTGAAACCCAAATTCTCCCTTGCTACTGCCATAATTGCATATTCATATCCCTTTGTGTAGTGTTAGGGCTTGCGGAGTACCTTTTGTACTCACGGTTTGCTTATATGGTTTTTAGCTGGTTAACCCCGAAGGTGGACCCGGTTAGGTTTCGTCGTATGCTCAAGTTTGCCTGTGGAGTTATTTCGGATTTGCTTTGAAGAGCCTCTAGCAGCCACCATGCCTCGTGATTAAGAAATGCCCAGTAAGTCTTCCGCTTTTACCGTTAATTCAGTCTTGTATGGATTTTGAGATCCTCTGTTGTGCGTACCAACTACTGATCCAGGGATTGGTACAGGATGCACCGTACACCCCGGAAATGGGGGTGTGACACCAGGTGTTGGAACCCTGGTGAGTTGGTAGTCGGATTGGAAATCCGACTGGCTTGTCCTTGTTGTTTGGTCTTGTTGGAGTTGGAGAATTCACCAAGTAAATAGGTTGCTTTTATAAAATGAGTCTAGAATAGGTTGCTTAGTGCTTGATCTGTGAGTTAAGCCTTTCTTGATTTTAGCCTGCATATCATCACTTTCCCCCACTTGCTGAGTACTCTATGTACTCACGCGTTTTTCTTTTCCTATATCCCCTTGCAACAAACGCTGCTCAGACAATGGAGGAGAAGGATATGACGATGCAGATGACTTCGACTCAGATGTGCCGTACTAGGCTGGCGCTTCTCCCCGACAACGCCTGTGGCAGATGGAGACAAGCTTCACTTGATCCGCTGCTAGTGTATCTTTTCTTTTAGACCCGAGGGTCATTATGTATCTAGATGTTTATCGTTTACCTTGCTGTAATGATATTACACTATTTGTCGCCGCATGTATGATTAAACAGATCCTGGCATACATGTGGAGTGCATCTGGTTTTATGTTAATAAAATCGGGTGTGACAACCACATCAGCACCAAGAGTACGGCTTCGCTGAAATGCAACAGCATTCACCGACACCGAACTAGATGTTACATCGGTTGGTTGAGTCTGGTAGCTTGAAGATCTGGTGCCTTTCATGTCCAATGCTAATCATGGACGGGGATTACCAGAATGCCCAAACAAGGAAACAAAAATTGTAAGTGGTGACCGGTCTCCATGACCAAGGCCAGCCAAAGATCTGGTCGTTGCATCACCATTGTTGTTCGTCGTAGATTTTGTTGTTCATGTTGTTGACAGAGGGAGGTGAGATGTGTCGCATCATCACCACCACGAGGTGCTGCAATCTGGATCTCATGAGGATCGCCTCCCCAGATCCGGCTCAGACGAGCGGCTTAGCAATGGCCTAGGTGGATGGCATGGATCGGCGGCGGCGTCCCACCGTCAGGGACACGGATGTGCATGACGTCCTTATCTATTGACTAGTGTAATGCCCCATGTTGATGCTACGCAGGGGCGAAGCTACGTGGAGCCGTCGGTGTCAGCTGGCACCGATGGAATTCCACAAATCCTTCATAAAATTATTGTTCTTCACTAAGCTGACACCATCCAAGCTGACACTGGTGGCATTCCCTCCTTGCTTCACCCCTGATGCTATGGTGACATTTGCTAATATAAATCAATCATCCGAAACATGATATATGTTTCAACAATAAAAAAACAGAACGAGACTAGTTTAAGATTTCACACAAGGAAAAGGAATAATACAGAGTTATATTATATGAGAAGTGCTCCGGTGGAGCTTTTCTAAAAACCTGCACGTATCTCAAAGCATCCAAATTAATTAAGCGTTTAATTAATTTCCTTAATCCCTGGGCCTGGGCCTGGGCCTGGCCCTATCATTGTCTGGTTCGACCGAGCCCTACCCAAACCAGGAAAATACGGTTGAGTTGAGTGCTTTCTCTTCCTTTCCTTCCGGTCGAGCCAACGGACAAGGAAAAAGAAAAGGCATCTATGCCGCCAAAAAAAAGGTAACTCCGCTACCGGGAGGGCGGGTGCGGTGGGGCGGGCGGCGCGGCGCGGCGGCGAGGGCTCCGCCGGCCGCCGGAGGTGGGGGAGGGCGGTTAGGGTTAGGGTTTTGGCGTTGTTGTGGGGGCCCACTCACCGCCGGCTGTAGAGGAGGTCCGGGGGGCGGCGGCCGTGACCCGACGGTGGGCGGCGGCCCGGCGGCGCGGCGAGGCAGCGGCGCCGCCGAGCCACGGGAGGCTGGAGGGCGGTGGGCGGGGTAGGCGGCGGGGGCGTCACGGCCGGAGAGCGGGGTCGGCAGCGGTGGCGTGACGAGGCGCCGCCGGCCGCCGGTGGTGGCCGCGGGCGGGGGAGGAGGTGGTGGGGCGGGCGGCGATGTCGCCGGCCACGGCGACGGAGGCGCGTGGGTGGTGGGGCGACGGGCGGTGGGCGGCGGCGGCGAGCGGGAGGTTGACGAAGGGCTGGGGCGGACGGGCTAGCGGTCGCGCGATCGGTCGCCCGCGTGACCGGTCGCGCGTTAACCGGGTCCGCCAAAAAAAGGAGATCAACACCACCGTTCGACTGTAATGCAAGGGCAGCAGCAGTTCGTAGTACATACGAGAAACATGCACATATAATACCATTGATCTTTTTTTATGGGAATCTATCAGTGATCTCCGTCTGAGTTGCAATTCGTCCCTAATTTACTGTATTTTACAACAAAATTAGAAGGCACAAACTAGGATCTAGAATCAGCGGATTGGCAGGCTCCTTTTGTGAATATCTGGCATTGGATAAGGGCAGAGATTGGGGGCAACGGAGCTGCTCGTTCCTTTTTCCTTTTCCAATGAGTGACGGCGACGGTGTTGTTTCAGTGAGGACGAAGGTATTGTTTCATGGATCCGATTTTCGCGGCTGATTTGGACGGGCTGGACGGAGCAGGCCAACAGAGCTCGGCAGGCCTTTGGATTACATAAATAAAGAAATCATTAATTAGACTATCTGCTTTGTGATTCGTGCCAATTTTTAGAAAAGCTCCACCGGAGCTATTCTCATATTATATTTGTATTGAATATAACCACATAGCCTTTTTGTAAAATAACATTTCGATTTTTGCACCTTTAAACCTTTTAAATCCAGTACGTCTAAATTGGACCCGTCACATAGAGTCTGCTGTCTGATGTCACTTGTTGAATTGCATGAGAAAATGTGTGCGCCAGGAAAGACTACACAAACACGACATAGTATGAAGACTTGCTACAATGAAAAACACTCTTTAGTATCATAGTATGAAGACTTTCTTTTCATCTTCATGGTATACAAGTAGATAAGAACAAATCTTGTGTTCAAACAGTCATGTGCTTACAAACTATTAAGATGCTTTTTCTTGCGAACACACAGAACAAAATGCACTTATTACAGATTAACAAGAAGATGGAACAAATCCATCGCCCACTGGCGCACACCGCAGTCACTCAATACTGATCACATATCAAGCGATCAGCATACGTATATTATTCAGAACACCAAGTATCTGACAAAGCAAACTTGGAAGGCACAAAAAGACGGACTACTAGAACCTGGCCTTGATCGCATCCACCAGCTTATTGTCGATCCTGAAGGCCTTGGCCAGGATGTCGGAGGGAACAGGCGGCGCGGCACCGAACAGCGTCATGGCAACGGCCTGCGTGCCTTGGAGCTGGCTGTTGAAGCCGGCAATGACAGTGGCCGGGCCGTGGCCCCTGTTCTGCTGAAAGTGCACGAGTCCGCGCGGGAAGACGAAGACGTCCCCCTTGGTGATGATCTTGGAGAAGAGCTTGTCAGCGGTGGTGATGAAGCCGACCTCGAGAATGCCCTCGAGGACGAAGATGATCTCGGTGGCGCGCGGGTGCGTGTGCGGCGGGTTCAGGCCGCCGGGGGCGTAGTCGATGCGCGCCATGGACACGCCGAGCGTGTTCACGCCGGGGAAGTTCTCGACGTTGGCTGTTGTCACGTTGGAGCCGTTGGGGTTGTTGGTGTCGCCGGGGTTCCTGAGCCTCGGGGAGAAGAAGTCGTTCGCCGACACGTCCGCCTTGCACGGGAACCCGTTGATCTTGATGGCTGCAAGCACACGCATGAAACAGCATTCGCTTCAGTACAATACAATCACAACAGCAATGAGCTTGACAATAATTCAAACATATCAGTTGACTCACGGGACATGAGGTCGGCGACGCAGATGTCCTGAAGCATGTCGGGGTCGCCGGCGAGCGAGGGCGCGGCGAGAGCGAGAACGATGGCGCAGGCCACGGCGACATAGAGGTGGATCTTTGCCATGCTCGTTTGGTGGATGCTAGCAGCTGCCTTCAGCTTCCGTATTCGTCTACACGGGGTTGATGAGTGAGTGACTGACTCGTCCTGGGTTGGGAAACAAGCAGTGCAGGAGCCCTATTTATAGCAAGGAGGCTTCACCTGCTTGCTCAGTACATAGGCCACGAGCTCTGCGTATGGACGCATAGGCAGGTTAGTCGGGGATGGGCACGGCGTGGTTGATGACAAGAGAGGCTGCGCAGCCTAGGCGAACTGCTCCATTTGCTGGATAAGTGGGGTTTGGATGCAGCCTCTGATGCCCCGCGTCGTTGATTTTTTTTTTTTTTTTTTTCATTTCCATGCGTCGGTCGGGCCCCGATGGACGCGGGTTCTTGCAGAAGCTTCTAATTAGTAAGTCCGGTGATGCCCACCACAATCAGTCATGGCGAAGAGGCACGGGATAACCTGCTTCCAGGGGACGACACTTGTGAGTATTGTTCTGAATAAGTCACGCTGTTAGCAGTAATAATGATGCCTAGTTCTCCAATGTCGATGACTATGTTCTTCTTCGTCAAATTATCGGTGTGCAGGGAATCGTCATTAGTGACGCGCTCAACCTTCCAGCAACGCCTAATACTGACTAAAGAACCCTAGTATAAGTAGAGAAAGGGGAACAGAGAGAGGCTTTGGCTTGGCGGAGAAGACGATACTGGCGGCGGCGGCGTCGATCGGCATCTCGCCGACGACGAACCTTATTGTAACCTCTCCAGATAGTACTCCAAACACTACCATATTGTGCGTCGATTGTTGGAGTCTGACAGCTCTTTCCGGAATAACAGTCCACTGTTAATCATCAGTTAGGCCGTCTCTATCAGCCATCTGCTGCCTGTATGTGCTTACGCAAGGTCGAGTCAACACATGTTGAAACTCTGGCCAGCGTTCCGCAGCTGTGCAATTATCTATGCTACCTGCTCCTTTCATCTGTCACTATATGGGCATATCTGGCATTGTTTAATCTTGTCACCAGTACTTTCTTAGTAGTTAGTAAGGAAATACGTAACTAAGATTATCTTGAGGATGCAGGCATGCACATTTCGTACTCTTTTAGGTTTGGTTAGTTGGAAAGCACGACTTTGTTCCAGAACTTTTGACAAAGAGCATGAGCTTGGCCGTGTTAACTTGGGATTTTTTCCTCAGCACCACTCATAAGGACCATCTTCTCCCCAATACCATTAGTAAAGAGACATTTTCCCCAACAGCACTCCTCAATATGTTCCACTCTCCCTCATACCAAAACACCCAACAGCTCCTCTTTCTCTTCCCATTTTGCCACTGTGTCCGGTTCATCCTCTCTTTTCCCCTCTCTCTTGATCCGAACCGGCCAACCTATCTCACTCGATCTCCCTCGACCCGGCGGCGGCGGCGTGGAAGCGGGGCGCTGGACGAGGCGGGCGGCGTTGCACGGGCGGCACGCGGCGGGGGCGCGGCTGCGTCAGGTCGGGCGCACAGCGGAGGCGCGAGGCACGGCGCTGGACGAGGCGGGCGTGCGGTCGGGTCAGGCTGCTGCTCCGGCGAGCGCGCGGCTGCGCCGGGTCGGGCTACTGCTCCGAGGGGCCCAGGTGGGCGCGCGGCTGCTCCGGGTCAGGCGGCGCTGGACGAGGGCGCCGGCGCGGCTCCTGGCTGCACGCGCCTGGTGGACGAGGGCTCCTGGCTCTGGACGGCAATGGATACCCGGTTCGGTTCAAGAGAGAGGGGAAAATAGAGGGTGAACCGGACACAGGGGCAAAATGGGAAGAGAAAGAGGGGCTGCTGGATGTTTTGGTATGGGGGAGAGTGGAACATATTGAGGAGTGGTGTTGCGGAGAAGGTCTCTTTACTAATGGTATTGAGGAGAAGATGGTCTTTATGAGTGATGCTGAGGAAAAAAATCCCTGTTAACTTTCCAACATCGAAGGGAGCTTATCAATGTAATCGTAATAGGGCCTGGTGCGGTGCTCGTCGCCATAGGGGCGGTCTCCGCGACAGGTTGCGCTAGAAGTGGGTCATTTGGATGCTCAAACTGTGCAAGCAGGAACGGCTAACACAAGTACTAGCTAGTACTACTTTCTTCCGCGTTCCAACTTTTCCAACTAACCATACCTAAACAGAGTATGAATGTATGCGCATGCAGCTGACGATGAATTTTCTTACGTACCATCCCACTAACTACTGACACAGGTACTTCGTTCAGTTGAAAAACAATGTCATCGAATTCAAATGGCGAAGAGAAAAGCTGGGAGCAAGGCAGGTGGCTGAAGCGTACTGCAAAACGTCGGAATATGCTAGCCTTCATACAACAAGGAAAATGGCATATGCATGCTGACCGCGCGTAAGTACTGTATGCAGCATAGCAGAGTGTCGTACCCCATTTCTGGAGCACTAGTGTTTACCCGTATCAGTCCCTGGATCAGACGCTGATACGCACACTTACACAGAATGTCATCACAGAGTCATCACTTACATTATTACCAAGTCTCATACAAGCCACTTCTTACATAAAGGGTCTTTCAACAAAGGCCTCTGGCCTTAAACTTACAGCAAGCTCCACAACTACAAACTACTACTAAACACTGCTACAGCGGAAGACGTAAACAAAGCCACTACTACAGGCGACTTGAGTGCAGAAGGAACCCTATTCTTCATCTCCATCATCCTGAAACTCGTACTCGGGCTCTTCATCTGAGTGATTTAAAGCAAGGGTGAGTACATAAGGTACTCAGCAAGTCCTAACACAAGGGTAGTTATATGCAAGGACAAACAAGGTAAAGGCTGAGGTTTATCACAACAGCAAAAAAGCAATCTTTATGCAGGGGTTTCTGTGAAAACAAAGCAGTTTGCAACTACCATCAAATATTATGTTTGAATTAGTGGGGTTGGTTGGCCCTGGGGGAGATGCAATCCATCCCGCCAGTTCCCACTTTTAATGCTGGCCGACAACCAGCGCACGGCTCCACACCGGTGTATTCCAAAAACACGCCAAGGATAAACTCACACCGTTATTCTAATCTTGTGTGGCCAAAGCTTTCGCGTCGTTCATTGCCGTGAACGCGGCTATCCAGATAGATTTTAAACTCTGCAGAGGTTGTACACGATTCCCCACAAGGTACACCTATCCTCCCTCCCGTCGAAGTTTGGACAGGCATACTGAGGTCCCGTACCTACTTGGTGTCGCCACGGCACCACCCACGGAAAATCTTCGACCAGGGGCTTCAATCATCATATAAACAAGGCCTGAAATATCACCATATGCCGGATCCGCGTCCCACTGTCGGCGAATCTTCTCCTGGCTTCCATGTGCAACTCCTGCCTCCCGGTGGGTACCGTGGAAACACTATAGTAGGGTGTGGTTCCAAATCTTTCCCATACAAGACTTGTGGCTGTACGTAAGTGCTAGGCCAGGCGGCACAGGAACCGGTCCTTATACGACCGAAACAGGCATCTTCAATAGCTATCCTCATAGAGGAGTCGCGTCCCAGAGATAGCCCTCCCCACTGAGGACTACCTCGCCTGTTCCCGCCAAAGTATCCCCACTAGCAGTTGCACAGTTGTCACTAAACCCACCCACTTTTCATATTCACACTCACTCCACCAAGTACTCACGCATTTTAACACTAAAAAGCATGTATAGCAAGATTAATTAAGTACTCAGTGTGAACAGGTCCTAAGCGGCATTTCATTCCAACATCATTAAAAGAGTAATGACGTTGGGTCCTAGGTTTATCAACGGAAACAGGATAACAACAGCAAGGCATGGCTATTAACAAGTATTTAGGATATACTAAGCATTTAAATCAACATGCATGATTATTTGTAAAGCAGGCTCTAATTAGGATAAATTCACAATCATAGGATCAACATGATCAAAAGGGATTAGGACTTGCCTTCACCAAAATCTTCTTCCTCTACGTCCTCGTAATCCGGGTCGGATCCTTCCTCGAGAACTTGATCGTCTATAACAAAAAGAGATAACGATTGAATAAATCTACCGCTTAACACACAATTAACAGTCATTAAAATAAATAAAAGCCAAATAAGGATCAAATAAAGAAGTCATTGGTGGCATTGGGTAGATCATGAATTTTGATGAATTTTGGTAGAAGAATTGCTGGAATCGGAATTAAAACGTAGAAGATATGAATTAAACAAGATTAAGAAAGGAAATTGATCAGGATTAAGCTAAGTAATTAAGTATAGCTCAAATCCTAATTTATTTGGAGTAACCAAGGGTTGGAAAATGATTAGAATGAATCAAAGTATTTTTAGGAATTTTTTGGGATTTTTCTGCTATTGGAAAAGTGTAGAAAAAGAAATCTGTGTACACTAGCCGGGTGTACATAGCAGTTTCGGTGTGTTGGAGAGGCTGACAGGTGGGGCCAGAGGGCCCGGTACACTGTCGCTTACTGTGCTGTGGACTGGGTCCACAGAACTGTGGACCGGGGTGATTTGTGTGCGTGGTCCACCGTGGTCCGGGTGTACCACGTGGCGGCTGAGTCAGCGGGAAGACTTGGTCTTGTGGGCCCGCGTGCCGACGTGGCTCGCCACGTCGGACGACGGCGCGGTGCATCAGTGCGCGGTGGCCGGAAACAGGGGACGCGGCGGCGCGTCGCCGGATTTCACGCCGGCGGCGGCTACAGCGGTCGGAAGAGCACGGGAAGAAGCCCTAGGTGATCTACGCGCGACGGCGAGTCTAGCGGGGTAGCACATCGACGTCGGCGGCGAGAAGAGCGGCGGCGCGCGCTCGCCGGAGTTCGGCGGCGCGGCGGTGCGCGAGGTGAAGACGCACGTATGCGTGCTCGTGCTCGAAACCGTGCTGTCGTGAGGGGTCGGCATGCGACGGCGAAACGTCCAGTGGGGCGCGTCGACGTGAACGGCGGCCGGAGAGACGACGCGAGCTCGCCGGACTTGGGCGGCGCGTCGATGTGTGGTGAAGAACACGTGCGCGTGTGGTTAAGCTTGAGTTTGTGCTACTGTGCGGGTGCGCGTGAGTGCGGGGAAGACATGGCGCGCCTCAGCTTGGCCAGGCGCGGCCGGAAAGCTCGCCGGCGACGAGGTCGCACGGCGGCGGGTGAAGGTGCTCGGTGCAATGGGGTGTGCGCACGGAAAAGGAAAAGAAGAACTAGCGCGAAAGAGAGAGAAGAAGGTTGCGGTGCTCACGGCGGGCTCGACGGAGGAGAAGAGAGGCCGGAGACGGGTCGCCGGCGTGGTCACGGTGGCCGGAACCCTAGCCGCCCTTGAAATCCATCACGCCGAGTTTGTCTGCACAAACAAGACATCGCGCAGGGTCAATCACGGCACGGCGGAGCCATTTGAAGGGAGAAGAAGAGAAGAGAAGCTCACGCTTCGCGACGGAGAGGTCGGACGGGTGCTCGCCGGAGAAGAAGGAGAGGTTGGGGAAAAGTGAAATGCAGGGCGAGTGGCTGCGAGGCGAGGCGAATGCGAGTGCGGATAAGAGAGAGGGAAGGAATGCGAACGTTTTCGACTTAAGAGGAGGGGAGGAGATAAGGCCGGCGGCGGAAATTTGTCGTCGATCGTCGGCCGTCGTCGCTGGCATTAAAACTCGACGCGACGGGACGGGAGTTGCGGCTCGAGGCGAGGGGCGCTGGCTCCACACATCCACCTCCACGCGTCCACCCATATTGCGGCTCGAGGCGAGGGGGTGCGAACCGGGACGGCGTCGGCGACGGAGCGTCGGGAGGTGCGCCGGCGGCGACGCGTCGCGCGGTGGACGAAGACGTCCGCGGGACGGCGCTTCGCGGGCCGGGCGAGCTGGGCCGACGCGGCTGGGCCGCGGTGGGCTGCGGGAGAAGGAGAGGGAAAAAGGATAGGCTGGGCCGGAGAAAGAGAAAAGGAAAAAGGCGGCCCGGGAGGGAAAAGAAAGGTTTGAACTTTTCCAGGGATTAAATGAATCTCCAAATTTGAATAGGTTTCAAATTTGGCAAGAGCTCAAAATCAAATTAACACTTAAATAAAACAATAAAAACCCAAATATGCTCATGGTGGGGTTTTATGCACAAGGAAAAATTCGGAAAATTGGATTTGGCATGCATTTGCTTCCTAAATTACTAGAATTTGTTTAAACTTCACAAAATTTCAAATTTTTAGTGATTTTTGCAAATGGGCAAACACAGGGTGTTACAAACCTACCCCACTTAAGGTGAATCTCGTCCTCGAGATTCTGGCTCTTCCTCGAACAGATAGGGAAACTCTTTCTTCAGATCATCCTCTCGTTCCCATGTAGCTTCTGCTTCCGTATGATTACTCCATTGTACTCGGCAAAACCGAACTGTATTCCTTCTTGTTAACCTTGTTGCAATATCCAAAATCTTGATTGGTCTCTCCTGATATCTGAGATCCGGTTGAAGATCCATTACTTCCGGTGGAACAATCTCTTCTGGAACTCTGAGACATTTCTTCATTTGAGTAACATGGAAGACATTATGTACATCTGACATTTCTTCAGGAAGCTCGAGGCGGTATGCCACGGCTCCTATCTTCTCAAGTACTTTGAAGGGTCCGATATATCTTGGTGCCAATTTTCCTCGGACTCTAAACCTTCGAGTACCTCGTATCGGTGATACCTTGAGATATACATAGTCTCCTATTTCAAAACTCAATTCCCTGCGTCTTGTGTCTGCGTAGCTTTTCTGCCTGCTTTGGGCTACTTTTAGGTTTTCTCTTATCAAAGCTACTTTCTCTTCAGCGTCTCGAATAACAGCAGGTCCAAAGAAAGACCGTTCCCCCACTTCTGACCACATCAGAGGGGTTCTGCACTTTCTGCCATATAAAGCTTCAAAGGGTGACATCTGTAGACTAGCTTGATAGCTGTTATTGTAGGAGAACTCTGCAAAAGAAAGACTTTTCTCCCAATCTTTCCCATAAGCTAATACACATGCTCTCAACATGTCCTCCAGAATTTGATTGACTTTTTCAGTCTGTCCATCGGTCTGGGGGTGATAAGCAGAGCTGTAGTCCAACTTTGTTTTCAGTAGCTTATGCAGACTTTTCCAGAACTTCGAGGTAAACTGAGCACCTCGATCTGACACTATTCTGCTTGGGACTCCATGTAACTTGAGTACATTGTCTATGTACAACTGGGCGTAGTTGTCCCCTCGATAGGTTGTCTTCACAGCTATGAAGTGTGCGACCTTTGTCAGACGGTCTACTATGACACATATCGAGTCATTTCCTTTCTGGGTGCGGGGTAACCCCACAATGAAGTCCATACCGATCTCATCCCATTTCCATACTAGAATATGAAGTGGCTGCAACAATCCTGCAGGTCTCTTGTGTTCTGCTTTGACTCTTCGGCAGATATCACATCGGGCAACGAACTCTGCGATATCCCTTTTCATTTCTGTCCACCAGTATTTCTGTTTCAGGTCCATGTACATCTTGGTACATCCCGGATGGATGGAGTATGCCGAATTGTGGGCTTCATCCATGATAAGCCGTTTGATATCCACCATTCTTAGGTACACATATCCGATCTTTGTACCATAAGGTGCCTTGATCATCCACTCTAAATCCTGGTGCTTTATCCACTCCTGTTTTACCCTTTATTTCCTGTATTTCTTCATCCGTCTTCTGAGCTACTTGGATTTTACTTTCCAGAGTTGGCTCAACACACAAGGTGTTTAACTGGCATGCATCTGTGAAGTGGAGATTCAACTGCTCACACTCTGCCAGTAATTCAGGTCTTCGTTCATGCATCTCAATACGATTGCAGTGAACCTTGCGACTCAAAGCATCTGCAACTCTAGGTTATAATCCTTGATCAATTCTAACCATCTTCTTTGCCTGAGGTTTAGATCTGATTGGGTAAAAATGTATTTCAAGCTTTTATGATCTGTATAGATTTCACACTTGTTTCCAATAAGATAGTGTCTCCAAATCTTGAGTGCATGCACGACTGCTGCTAATTCTAGATCATGTGTTGGGTAATTCTGCTCATGAACTTTCAGCTGTCTTGATGCATAGGCCACTACTCGTCCATCTTGCATAAGGACACAACCCAAGCCTTGACGAGATGCGTCGCAGAATACGACAAAATCTCGATGGATATCTGGTAAAATTAGTACTGGGGCTGTCGTCAGTCTTCTTTTTAATTCCTGAAAACTCTTTTCGCAGGCATCTGTCCATTTGAATTCTTGTCCTTTCTGTGTCAATGTGGTCATGGGTCTGGCTAACTTGGAGAATCCTTCTATGAATCTGCGGTAGTAACCTGCCAATCCAAGGAAACTCCTGATTTCAGTCACATTGGTTGGTTGCTTCCAGTTGGTAACTGCTTCAACCTTGGCTGGGTCTACTGCAACTCCTTCTTCTGTCAGAATATGACCAAGAAAGGCTACTTCTTTTAACCAGAATTCACACTTACTGCACTTGGCATAAAGCTCATGTGCTCTCAGCTTCTCAAGTACAACTCTCAAATGTTCTTCATGCTCTTCAGCACTCTTGGAATAAATCAGGATGTCGTCAATAAAGACCACGACAAACTGATCCAATTCTTCCATAAAGACCTTGTTCATTAAATTCATGAAGTATGCCGGTGCATTGGTAAGACCAAAAGGCATTACTGTGAACTCATACTGCCCATATCTGGTGACAAAAGCTGTCTTCAATACATCTCCTTCCCGAATCTTGAGTTGGTAATAGCCAGATCTTAGGTCAATCTTAGAGAAGAACTTGGCTCCCTTCAATTGATCAAACAAATCATCGATCCTGGGCAGTGGGTACTTGTTCTTGATAGTGACTTCATTGAGTGAACGATAGTCAATGCACATTCTGAGACTACCATCTTTCTTCTTAACAAAGAGAACAGGTGATCCCCAAGGAGAAGAGCTTGGTCTGATAAACCTTTCTCTTGTAATTCTGCTATTTGTGTCTTCAATTCTGCTAGCTCATTGGCTGCCATCCGATAGGGTCTCTTGGCTATGGGAGATGTTCCTGGGATCAGCTCAATGATAAACTCTATGTCTCGGTCAGGTGGCATTCCCGGTAACTCATCTGGGAAGACATCTGGGTATTCACAGACCACTGGTACTTCCTCCAGGGGTTTGGCTTCTAGATTGCATACCATAGGTATGGCTTTTACTCTTCTTGGTTCTCATTCTACCTTAACTCCTTTATGGTTTACCAAAGATACCTTTCGAGTATCACACGCTATATTGCCTTGATGTTTGCTTAACCAATCCATTCCAAGTATAACATCTATTCCTGCAGATTTGAGAACCACTAGGTCCGCTAGGAACACTACCCCACTTAAAAGAAGTTTTACCCGGGGACATCCCAACAAACATTTGATTTTTGCCCCAGGGGATTGGGTAATCAAGGGTTGTTTGAGCGAAACAGTTGGAAAACCATGTGCAGCAACAAATCTTGAAGATATGAAGGAATGCGAAGCTCCAGAATCAAACAAAACTGTTGCAGGAGTTGAATTGACAAGATACTCACCAAGTACAACGTCTGGTGCTTCCTCAGCTTCCTGAGTGTCAATGTGGTTGACTCTGCCTCGACCATAGGTCTGATTGTTCCTAAGCTGCTGTCCTGAGGGTTGCTGTCCGCCACGTCCCACTCCTAATGCTGCAGTTCTGGTGTTACTTGCTTGATGGGTCTGAGTTGGAGTCTGATTCTGATTCAGATAGGGGCATTTAGCAATCATATGACCTGGTTCGCGGCAGTGAAAGCATGTTCTCTTGTCAGATTGAGCTGGCTGGGCAACACTGGAGCTGCTCTTCTGCTGACTGCTTGAACCTTGGTTGCGGTAAGAAGGTGCTGATTGCTGCTGATTGGGTGCTGAGGTTCTGTATTGCATAGTTGGTTTAGGCTTCTGATATGGATTATACCTTGACCTCTGGTTCCTCTCTTGTTGCCTGAACTTCTGCGCACTGAACTTGCGCTTGCGGTCAGTCTCTAGGTGAGACGAGCATCTTCCAACAGAATGGCACGGTTTATTAGAGTGTTGAAGTCTGGATAGATGTGAGTGATCAGCTGCATCTTCAGACTGGAGAATAAGTCCTTTCCTGAAGCGGTCCTGCTTCTTCTTGTCAGTGTTCACATCCTCAGGTGCATAACGTGCCAGCTTCATAAACTTCCTGATATACTGGTTCACGGTCATGGCACCTTGCTTCAGAGAGCGAAACTCATCAGCCTTCATTTCCATGATACCTTCAGGGATGTGATACTTCTGAATCCCTCCTGGAATTCTTCCCAAGTGATAGCATCTGCATTCTCTGCTGCCTCACGGTAGTTATCCCACCATTCACTTGCTGCTCCAATGAGTTGGTGAGATGCCAGGAGAACTTTTTCTTCATCACTAGCATTGACTGCTTGCAGCTTCTTGACGATGCCCCTCAGCCAATCATCTGCTGCCAGGGGGCCTTCCTCAGAACCTTCAAAGGTCGGTGGTCTGAGCCTCATGAATTCTGACATCTTGGACTGGGAACCAGGTGTACGGTCCAGAAGTCCTTGGGCTATAATCTCCATCAGGCGGGTCTGATTGTCCATCACGGCCACCAGGTTGGTGACAGGTGCTTGAGGTATTCTTCCACCTCTACCACCACCTCTTCCACCTCTACCACCGCCTCTTCCACCTCTACCACGGTTCTGTTGACCTCCACGTTGATTCTGGTTGTCAGCAACCTCCTCTTCATCTTCCTGTTGATTCTGGCTTGCTTCCTCCTCTTGGTGGTCTTGGTCATCACGGCCTTCACGCTGTTGGCGCTGCCGAATTCTGGCGGATCTTTTAGGAGGCATCTGTTCATTTGATTTACGATAGCCGAAGGTGAGATCGAGCCGAGATATGCATGCGAACTTTAACGAGAAAACAGCGTAACTATATGCGCTAACTAACACACATACAAGAAGATCCAACATCATTACATCATTACAGCATACATTATTCATTATAACAAGGTTCGATCATACATGCAACGGATACAACTATTAAACAGACTGACAATATGGTGACTCTATGGTACAACGACACACAACTGCTGACTACTACAACTACTCTGACTACAAGCACACACTAGTACAAGCACTACTGGTAGCTATCTCCTCGGACAACTGCTGCTCACTGCTCGAAGCCGCGGGCCCTGCGCCACTCAAGGTACAGGTCGAAGGGCTCACTCCACTGACTGTGTGCAGGAGCTGCTGGTGGTACTCGAGGAAGCCTGCGTCCGCTAGTAGCTGGGGTCCAGGGGCCTGCTGCAACTGTAGGAAGGTACTGAGCTGAAGGTGCAGCAAACACTGGCTGGTACGGTGCTGGTGGTGCAACGACTGCTGACAGGTACTGAACAGGAGCAACTGCTGGTAGAAGTGTGCTGGTGGTACAACGCCGACTGGGGGCTCCTGACAGGTTGCACAACAGTGCTGGCTGAGGCTGAACTGGTGGTCCTCAACAGCAGGTGGTCTCCGTCCATCAGATCATCGCGTCGCTGTGAGGTCGACGATCTGGTCTGCCATGGAGTCCTCCGACTCCTCCGACTGGTCGTCCTCAACCGGAGCCTCGGGACCCTCCGTGCACTGGAAACTGGTCCCCGGACTCCACTGACTGCGCTGCTCCGTCACTCTCGTAAGACAACCCGTGAGCGGAATGTTCTCCGACTGCTCATCCTCAGGGGATCCTCACCCGAGGGTGGTCCTCTGGTGCCTCTGACTCCTCTGACTCGGAGCTGTCAACTGCCATCTCAGTGTCCTCTGTGGGCTCCTCGTCAGTCCCCACTGAGTCCTCGTGAGCTGAGAAGCCGTCACCCTCGTCGGAGCTGTCGGTGTCCATCTGGTCGTCGGATCCAAACTCTGGGTCATTGCCTGGGACTAGCGTGACCCACAAGGTGGTCGGAGCTGGAACATCCTCGGTAGGTGCTGAACTGAGGCATCCTCTGTAGGAACTGGAGCTGGATCAACCTCTGGGGAACTGGAACTAGAGCATCCTCTGCTGAAGCTGGAACTGGAGTAACTGCTGCACAGACTGGACCTGTACCACCTCCGTAGGGCCGTGCTGTCGGCTGTGCTGCTCCTGACGGTCCTGAGCCTCCAGGTGAGTCAGAACCCTGAGAGTCTCCAGTCGACTCTGAGTCTGTATGTCTGGGTCGTCGTCTGAGTCTGTCGGACAGGCGTAGTGCAAGTGACGGCTGGGTAGTCCAACCCTCGGGGTGAACCTGTGACGGGGTCCTCCGTGAGCTCTGCGACAACTCTCGTAAGAGCGGTTCAGCTTCTTGATCAGTACAGTGCATCCTCTCTCCAAAGCCTCGTAGTGATCCCTAGAGTGGACTGCGTCTCTGCGTGGTCTGCCTGAGCCTGAGCGAGCTGGGTCTGTGTCTCTGCAAGCTGTGACTGGGTCTGCTCAAGCTGCTCTTGAGGGCTCTCTCCCTGGTCTCGGCCTCCTCAGCTCTGGTGATGCATCTCGAAAACTCTCGCTGGCGTAGCTCGTACAGGTCGTCCAGGGCGAGAAGGTACCGAACAGTAGCAACCAGGCGGGGCTGTCCTCGGTCTGGCTCAAACCCTCGAGTGCACTCCACCTACTACGCCACACTGGGCGTGGGTAGGCGTAGAGCGGGAAGTAGCGGGACGGTGTGCCTCGGACGTCCTGCTCGTGTCGCTCGCAGAAGAGGAGCAGGGCCTTGCGGGCCCCTGCCTGGTGAGCGTCGTCGCGTGAAGCGCCGAAGGTCGTGGCTGTCAACGGCCCCCACTCAGTGCGCGCGGGTGACTGGAGGATCGTCACGCGAACCTGGCACTTCTGGGTGCCGTGCTCGACGAGGCGACGGGTGCGGTACTCCCGGTGGTCGGTGTAGCCGAAACGCTGCAGGGTCTCCCAAAGACGGTGGGAAACCTGCGACGCCCTTCTGGTAGCTGAGGGTCCACTCGTCTCGTCTACCACCTGGATCTCCATCTGTTCAACAGAAGTTGAAGATGGTGAGAGAAGAGTAGTAACAAAATTTTACAAAATGAAAGTGTAGAACAGTAGTAGAATTTTGTAATATAGTTTATATATAAATAATCACTCACTTACACTCGAACCAAGCTAGGGTCCATCCTACGGTCAAGCATGGCTCTGATACCACTCTGTCGTACCCCATTTCTGGAGCACTAGTGTTTACCCGTATCAGTCCCTGGATCAGACGCTGATACGCACACTTACACAGAATGTCATCACAGAGTCATCACTTACATTATTACCAAGTCTCATACAAGCCACTTCTTACATAAAGGGTCTTTCAACAAAGGCCTCTGCCTTAAACTTACAGCAAGCTCCACAACTACAACAACTACTACTAGACACTGCTACAGCGGAAAACTATAACAAAGCCACTACTACAGGCGACTTGAGTGCAGAAGGAACCCTATTCTTCATCTCCTCATCCTGAAACTCGTACTCGGGCTCTTCATCTGAGTGATTTAAAGCAAGGTGAGTACATAAGGTACTCAGCAAGTCCTAACACAAGGGTTATATGCAAGGACAAACAAGGTAAAGGCTGAGGTTTTCACAACAGCGAAAAAGCAATCTTTATGCAGGGGTTTCTGTGAAAACAAAGCAGTTTGCAACTACCATCAAATATTATCTTTGAATTAGTGGGGTGGGTTGCCCTGGGGGAGATGCAATCCATCCCCCAGTTCCCACTTTAATGCTGGCCGACAACCAGCGCACGGCTCCACACCGGTGTATTCCAAAAACACGCCAAGGATAACTCACTCACACCGTTATTCTAATCTTGTGTGGCCAAAGCTTTCGCGTCGTTCATTGCCGTGAACGCGGCTATCCAGATAGATTTTAAACTCTGCAGAGGTTGTACACGATTCCCCACAAGGTACACCTATCCTCCCTCCCGTCGAAGTTTGGACAGGCATACTGAGGTCCCGTACCTACTTGGTGTCGCCACGGCACCACCCACGGAAAATCTGCGACCAGGGGCTTCAATCATCATATAAACAGGCCTGAAATATCACCATATGCCGGATCCGCGTCCCACTGTCGGCGAATCTTCTCCTGGCTTCCATGTGCAACTCCTGCCTCCCGTGGGTACCGTGGAAACCTATAGTAGGGTGTGGTTCCAAATCTTTCCCATACAAGACTTGTGGCTGTACGTAAGTGCTAGGCCTGGCGGCACAGGAACCGGTCCTTATACGACCGAAACAGGCATCTTCAATCTATCCTCATAGAGGAGTCGCGTCCCAGAGATAGCCCTCCCCACTGAGGACTACCTCGCCTGTTCCCGCCAAAGTATCCCCACTAGCAGTTGCACAACAGTTGTCACTAAACCCACCCACTTTTCATATTCCACTCACTCCACCAAGTACTCACGCATTTTAACACTAAAAAGCATGTATAGCAAATTAATTAAGTACTCAGTGTGAACAGGTCCTAAGCGGCATTCATTCCAACATCATTAAAAGAGTAATGACGTTGGTTCCTAGGTTTATCAACGGAACAGGATAACAACAGCAAGGCATGGCTATTAACAAGTATTTAGGATATACTAAGCATTTAAATCAACATGCATGTTTATTTGTAAAGCAGGCTCTAATTAGGATAAATTCACAATCATAGGATCAACATGATCAAAAGGGATTAGGACTTGCCTTCACCAAAATCTTCTCCTCTACGTCCTCGTAATCCGGTCGGATCCTTCCTCGAGAACTTGATCGTCTATAACAAAAAGAGATAACGATTGAATAAATCTACCGCTTAACACACAATTAACAGTCATTAAAATAAATAAAAGCCAATAAAGATCAAATAAAGAAGTCATTGGTGGCATTGGGTAGATCATGAATTTTGATGAATTTTGGTAGAAGAATGCTGGAATCGGAATTAAAACGTAGAAGATATGAATTAAACAAGATTAAGAAAGGAAATTGATCAGGATTAAGCTAAGTAATTAAGTATAGCTCAAATCCTAATTTATTTGGAGTAACCAAGGTTTGGAAAGTGATTAGAATGAATCAAGTATTTTTTAGGAATTTTTTGGGATTTTTCTGCTATTGGAAAAGTGTAGAAAAGAAATCTGTGTACACTAGCCGGGTGTACATAGCAGTTTCGGTGTTTGGAGAGACTGACAGGTGGGGCCAGAGGGCCCGGTACACTGTCGCTTACTGTGCTGTGGACTGGGTCCACAGAACTGTGGACTGGGTCCACAGAACTGTGGACCGGGGTGATTTGGTGCGTGGTCCACCGTGGTCCGGGTGTACCACTGGCGGCTGACTCAGCGGAAGACTTGGTCTTGTGGGCCCGCGTGCCGACGTGGCTCGCCACGTTGGACGACGGCGCGGTGCATCAGTGCGCGCGGCCGGAAACAGGGGACGGCGGCGCCTCGCCGGAATCCACGCCGGCGGCGGCTACAGCGGTCGGAAGAGCACGGGGAGTAGCCCTAGATGATCTACGCGCGACGGCGAGTCTAGCGGGGTAGCACATCGACGTCGGCGGCGAGAAGAGCGGCGGCGTGCGCTCGCCGGAGTTCGGCGGCGCGGCGGTGCGCGAGGTGAAGACGCACGTGTGCGTGCTCGTGCTCGAAACCGTACTGTCGTGAGGGCTCGGCGTGCGACGGCGAAACGTCCAGAGGGGCGCGTCGACGTGAACGGCGGCCGGGAAGACGACGCGAGCTCGCCGGACTTGGGCGGCGCGTCGATGTGTGGTGAAGAACACGTGCGCGTGTGGTTAAGCTTGAGTTTGTGCTACTGTGCGGGTGCGCGTGAGTGCGGGGAAGACATGGCGCGCCTCAGCTTGGCCAGGCGCGGCCGGAAAGCTCGCCGGCGACGAGGTCGCGCGGCGACGGGTGAAGGTGCTCGGTGCAAGGGGTGTGCGCATGGAAAAGGAAAAGAAGAACTAGCGCGAAAGAGAGAGAAGAAGGTTGCGGTGCTCACGGCGGGCTCGACGGAGGAGAAAGAGGCCGGAGACGGGTCGCCGGCGTGTCACGGTGGCCGGAACCCTAGCCGCCCTTGAAATCCATCACGCCGAGTTTGTCTGCACAAACAAGACATCGCGCAGGTCAATCACGGCACGCGGAGCCATTTGAAGGGAGAAGAAGAGAAGAGAAGCTCACGCTTCGCGACGGAGAGGTCGGACGGTTGCTCGCCGGAGAAGAAGGAGAGGTTGGGGAAAAGTGAACTGCAGGGCGAGTGGACTGCGAGGCGAGGCGAATGCGAGTGCGGATAAGAGAGAGGGAAGGAATGCGAAGTTTTTGACTTAAGAGGAGGGGAGGAGATAAGGCCGGCGCGGAAATTTGTCGTCGATCGTCGGCCGTCGTCGCTGGCGTTAAAACTTGACACGACGGGACGGGAGTTGCGGCTCGAGCGAGGGGCGCTGGCTCCACATCCACCTCCACGCGTCCACCCATATTGCGGCTCGAGCGAGGGGTGCGAACCGGGACGGCGTCGGCGACGGAGCGTCGGGAGGTGCGCCGGCGGCGACGCGTCGCGCGGTGGACGAAGACGTCCGCGGGACGGCGCTTCGCGGGCCGGGCGAGCTGGGCCGACGCGGCTGGGCCGCGGTGGGCTGCGGGAGAAGGAGAGGAAAAAGGATAGGCTGGGCCGGAGAAAGAGAAAAGAAAAAGGCGGCCCGGGAGGGAAAAAAGGTTTTAACTTTTCCAGGATTAAATGAATCTCTCCAATTTGAATAGGTTTCAAATTTGGCAAGAGCTCAAAATCAATTAACACTTAATAAAACAATAAAAACCCAAATATGCTCATGGTGGGTTTTTATGCACAAGGAAAAATTCGGAAAATTGGATTTGGCATGCATTTGCTTCCTAAATTACTAGAATTTGTTTAAACTTCGAAAAATTTCAAATTTTTAGTGATTTTTGCAAATGGGCAAACACAGGGTGTTACACAGAGATCTGACAGTGACGGGCTGCCTGATGATAACAGACTGTTAGATACACTGGCTGATCAAGTGGTTCAGTGTTGAAGCAGCCACGCCACCCGGCAGCGTGAGCCTGCGTGCATCACATCACCGGAAAACGGGTGGAGTTGGTGAACCCGGTGACCAAATCAACAGAGCTACGTAGAAGTTTGCCACTGTTTCTTTGGATCTGACTTTGTTTCTGGATTCTTTGGGAGCAAGGATCAGAGTATTGAACATCATGCTACTGTGTTGCTCCTAAGACTCCCCGGTGAGAGGAGCTTGGTATAGTAGTACGTTGGAAGCAAAGCAACCGAGAAAATTGAATGTAGTCTCATTGGTTTCTCATTTGACCCAGCTCAACCTGATAGTAGAAATAAGGAACCTAATATTTAGCTTATTAACCTGAAGAAGGAAACATGCAGCAGTTGATGGGAGAAAGTAGCACAAACTAACGTCAGTACTGGCAACGATGTGTTGAAAAGGTTTTGCGTTGTGTTGGCTCCATCAAAGAACCAAATATATGCATCGACCAAGCTGAACACCCTGACTGTGTTGCGGTGATCAGATGTATTACAAGGACCACCACCGCGAGCGTGCGCGTTACCCCGATTGAAGCTTCATTTGTATTGGTGACGTGATGAATCACGAAGCACTTCTGCACACATATTCAACCGTCATGACTTCTACCACCGTCGGATTTGAGATGATATCTTGAACCTGTCGTAGATATGAAGATCTCGTAGTTGTACGGGTACAGCTATTTATCCTTGTCGGTGGTGTCTTTTGTGGACTTCTGCGTTGCTTAGGTAACCTGAACACGCATATTGTAGGACATTTGCTTGCAATCCTGGAAGAGAAGACATGTAGCAGTAGCTGAGAAATGGTGTCTTGAACCTGTCGTAGATGAAGATCTCGTAGAGGATATCTTGAACGTGTCGTAGATGAAGATCTCGTAGTTGCCCGTGCACATCTATTCGTCCTTGTCAACGGTGTCTTTTGTCTGTGGACTTCGTTTGTTCAGGTAACCTTAACACGCATATATCGTACGTAGGACATTTGATTGCAATACCTTAACAGAGAAAACATGTATAGTAGCAGCTGAGGCATGGCAGTAAGTGATACAGATGTAGAGGCAACATGATGCGGTAAAGGTTCTTTGTAGGCGCCATCATACACCAGGCTGCAGACCACAAGTGACTCGAGACGAGCCAAGATTTGGTCCGTTCAGGTGTATTATATTCAGACAATACTACCTTCGTATTTTTTACTAAGTGGCTTGTACTAAACATCAAGAGCGAAAATCAGGAGGTAACATACAGATTCTCGAAGAAAACATAATATATAGGAAGTTATATAAATAATTATTTATAGGGTACGGTGAGCCTTCTTAAGATAAAGTAGAACAAAATTTCGTAAATTAACCAGGTCACCTTTATTCAAAAGGAACTACTTTACTTTTCCTTAAGCAAGAGGCAACGAGCGTAGACAATGCCCTTACGAATCTACGGCTTTTCACATCTAGCTTTGAAAGAAAAGAAAATTTACTAGTTATACACGCATATACTTTTTTTCGCCAGATGGAATACGTCTGGATTTAACACCCGATCAAAGGTAATTTTCTCATATGCTAATTTTGAACCGTATGAAATTTTTCTTTAATTCAACCTTTTTATGTCACAATAGTATTTCTATTGCAACAAGTTTCATTGTATATATGTCGCAATAGTAATATCTATATGTTGCTCTAAGAATTTCAACATAGCAATATATTTTTGAAATAGTTCTGATCTCTATTATAAATAAAAATAATAATTATCAAGCATAATAGTGAGAAGAACTTGATGATTTTATAGAGAAGATAGATATTTTTCATTCAGTGAGAAGAATAGTTCAGTCTCCATCTGACTCGCTTGTAGTGTGTTGATCTAAGACTGTCCGGTGATGAGCTTGGAAAAAAACTAATAAAGCATTCCATGCAGTTTCATTGCATTGGTCACGGGTCAGCTTCTTAAAAAAATCGACGGTGGTTCGCGCAGTTGTTACAAGGACAGTTTCAATTACTTTACTGAGCAGCTTAACTTAACCTCAAAGATTAGAAAGAAATAACGGAACCTTGGGAAGCTATTGACCAACGGCTACTACTTCGCTGCCTCCCATCCCTTTCTCAATTTTGATGCAAAGATTTTTGATTGAGACAGGAGAGACAGCTAGCTCCTCGGCAACAGGGGTATAATTGTATTACTGATCCGTGTTTCAAAAGTCAACTTAATACAAACTATAAATTAAACATTATTATATTTTAAGTTTGCTCTCTTGTTATACATTGGTGTTTTTGAATAAATAAGTAAATCTCAAAGAAAAAGTATTACTTTCATCCATGCATGTGCGAATCAACTCAAATGATGCCACATGTGCCCTTAATCGTGCATGGTTCGTGGCTGCAGGTACTTGGATGCAGGTGACCGTGCAATTAATAATTAAGGTGTTGCCTCCCTCAGAATACTGCAGAAGTTAACTCCATTTTCGGTTCATCTGACAGGCATGTCTCGAGTTTGTTCATCTTGCCATTCGTCAATTGATCCTACTAATCTAGCCTCCGAGTCCTAGCCACGCACGCACTGTTGACTGCGTGGTGGAAGATCGCAAGAAGAAGACAAGGGGTAGATGCATTGGAGATATCCAGGGCCGGACCGCCGGAGCAAGACACGGAGGAGGCGATGACCCATCCGGCATCCGCGCCAAGTTGCCACGCACCCACATGAAAAATGAAAAACGAACTGGGACTGGGACGGCATGGACGAATGCGCCAGCGAACCCCAATAATCAGCATGTGTAGCAGCTCGGCTACGCTGCATAAACAAGTCTATCTCGATCGGTTCCCATCTTACTGGCCGCGCTCTGCCTCCTTGCAACGTTCCTATCCAGTCGTCGTCTTCTTACTGGGTTAAGCTGCTCGGTGGCCTTAACTACCGATTTGGTTGGTGAAATCTCGCCGCCTATAAGTACGGGCTCCTGCTCTGCTCGTTACCACACTCAAGAATCACTCACTAGCACCGTATAGATCATGGAAGCCATGGCAAAGATCCACCTCCATGGCCAAAAATTCGTACCCCAGTCCTCGCAACCTGCGTCTTTGACCGTTAACATTTGTTATTTTGAAAAACAAAATCCACTTTCTTAATACGGAAATGCTGTTTCAGTCTATTGAAAATCGACTCGTCATTCAGTCGACGACTCAAGCGGCGGCGGGGCACGGGAGTCGAATGTTGGTGCCGCACACGAAGTAGCCTTGACGCTCGCTGCTCGTGATGGTCTTGCCCTGCGTCATGAAGTCGTTCATGATGATGGGCGGCACCCACAGGTTTGGGTCGAGGACGAGGTCGCCGCGGGTCACGTAGAAGATCATGGTCTGAAGATAGCCTTCAAAGGCTAACTTCCCCGTGGCGCTGCCCAGTTGGCGGAACCAGCTCTTCACCATCACCGGGAGGGGGGTTGCACCGGAGAGGACTTACAAGTTACAATGGCATTGTAGAGCCACTGCAGGTCCAAGTCGGAGCTGTTGGTGGTGTCGACCCTCCCAGTGGTGCGGGCAGAGATCCACCGATGCAGGAGCTGGATCGTGGGGTTCTTGACGTGGCTCCCCTTGCGCTCTTCATCATCCGCGATGCGCCTCCAGAACGCATCGAGGTCGGCTTGGGGCGTCTGGCCGTGGACAGGAGCCTCCTCATCAAACCCGAAGTGCGCGGTTAGCTCCGCGACCCCGATGGAATAGCTCATGTCCCGCACCCGGAACGCGATCACCTCGTTGTCGTCCTCGTCCTCCTCGATACGCAGGCCGGTGTCGTGGTCTGTGTACTCGCCGCGGGTCACATAGAAGATCATGGTCTGAAGATAGCCTTCAAAGGCTAACTTCCCCGTGGCGCTGCCCAGTTGGCGGAACCAGCTCTTCACCATCACCGGGAGGGGGGTTTGCACCGGAGAGGACTTACAAGTTACAATGGCATTGTAGAGCCACTGCAGGTCCAAGTCGGAGCTGTTGGTGGTGTCGACCCTCCCAGTGGTGCGGGCAGAGATCCACCGATGCAGGAGCTGGATCGTGGGGTTCTTGACGTGGCTCCCCTTGCGCTCTTCATCATCCGCGATGCGCCTCCAGAACGCATCGAGGTCGGCTTGGGGCGTCTGGCCGTGGACAGGAGCCTCCTCATCAAACCCGAAGTGCGCGGTTAGCTCCGCGACCCCGATGGAATAGCTCATGTCCCGCACCGGAACGCGATCACGTCGTTGTCGTCCTCGTCCTCCTCGATACGCACAGTCATGGCGTACTCGATGACGACGTCGTGGGAGTAACCGGTCCCTTGGTCGTGAAAGATCCTCCACCCCAAGTTGTTGAGGCAGTGCTCGATGTCGCTCCACACCCCCGATCTTGCCGAGGAAGTCCTCGTCCATGTCGATGTTGGAGGTGAAGCGGCTGCGGATGGAGCCGTACAACTTCTCCTCCTCTGTGCTCATGAGGGTGAAGCCCTCACGTACGTGGCGCGGTACATACGCCGGCGGATGCGAGGAAGTCTCGTCCGCCGATCCGTCGGCTGCTGTTGCTGCGGCGGCCGCCCTCCGTGTACGCGGCCTCGGAGCTTGATGCAGGCCGGTGTCGTGGCGGGCGATGTAGAAGTCATCGTCCTGCGCGCGCCTAGGTGGTGTCATCTCGATGGAGGCGTCGCGGCTGTACTCGCCGGCGGAGCTGGATCTTACGTCGGAGAAGGAGCCGGAGCCGGAGCCGGAGTTGTTAGAGCTGCCAGAGTTGGAACCCCGGCGAACTCTCTTGACGGTGCGCTTCACGGCCGACGTGAACCTCTCCATCTCCTGCGAAAACGGAAGCGAAGTGTGCAAATGGGAAAGGTGGAGTAGTGGGGAGGATTACCAGGAGGTTGTGGCGAGAATGAGGGGTGATGCCCTCCTTTTATAGCCCCCCAAGACGTCCAGGGGAAGGAACCGCCCTGCCGGTTCAAATTCCTCTGGTGCCAATCGGCACCGGGGCCGTGCCGATCGGCACGATTCAAATTTTCACAGATTCCCTTGCGCCTTGGCTGCCACCCCTTCTTTCTCTCTTCCCCACGTCTGATTCTGTGATGCGTGTCGGGAGACCGGGAGGTAGCTGCGAAAGTGCAGATTTCCTTGCTGCGCCGATCGGCACGAAGACCGTGCCAGTCGGCACTTTCGCCTCGTCCCAAGTCTGGGCGCGTCAGCATCCCCTCTGCACCCGACAACTCCGTGTATGTCAGCAACTTTTCCTCCTTCCCACCGTACGCGGATTCCAGCGCGGTTTTGAATGGATTGGCATCTGTGCCGATCGGCACAATGGGATATTGATCGGCGCGGACTTGGAAATTACCAGAGCAGAGGCGAGGCTGTACTTATAGGCTTAACTCGAGCCAAACCAGTAGGTAAGACTCAACGCTCAAGACATATAACAAGCTCTAAGAATTGTTTACGGAATCATCATTGGCTGAATAATTAACGGGGCAAAGCGACGACGGAGCAGGAACGGAACTGGCGCCTTGCGCGGACAAAGCAAGCAGCCACTAACTAAAGCTGTGACGCAAGACGGGTGATTGGGGCCTTGGACGCCGTCGCCGACGCTGCGGCGTTGATTTTTAAACTTGTGTCCGTGTCATGGGACTTGGCGCGGATGCAGGGATGGCCACTGGCCGGTCGGCGCCTCCGTTGATCGACGCGGTTCGTCTCCCTTTCGTCGTCGCGTCGCACCCGCAGATTCATCAACAGTCTTGTGATAACTACAACAACCAGTGTAACATCCCAGAAATCCATACTTTGAATTTTGGATAAATTCGGCTCAAATCAAAACCTTGATCGTGAGTTCCATGTACCAAACTCCAATTTCTGGAATGTTACTCTTTTAAATCCGTGCCTGGTGATGAGTTTCAAATCTTGGTTTGAACTCCAATTCAAATCTCCAATCAAAATTCTGAACTGAAGTTGAAGTTTAAATCTCAGGGAAAAATATCCGAAGTAATCCCTATGCGCCATTGCACTTGGGCTCGAATCCATTTCAATCAAAACCTGGTCCAACCCAGGTGGCTTCCTTTCTTTTCTGCCCGATGGACCAAGCAACAAACCCAGGCCGGCCCAGCAGCTCAACCAACTCATGCTCCCCTGTTGCCTTTTCTTCTCCACCGGGAACCTTATCGCAAGTTCACAACGCCAGCGACGCCGTGCCACTGCTTCGCTCCAGCACGCGCTCGCACTCGCTGCAGCTGGGGCCCATCCCGCGCCTCACGCCGCGCGCGTGCCGCGGAAGCATCCCGAAGCTGTTGCCTTGCCCGCCAAGAAGCTCCCCACCCCACCGCACACGCACCAGAGCCAGGCGTGACTCGGTCGCCAAGACGTCAGCAGCAGCCCCTCCGCGTTGGATTCCTCCGTGCGCTCGCTGCAAGTGGAGCCCGCATCCAGCGTTCGCCATAGCCCTGTGCGAAATTCCGTTCGTGCCCCAGGGCACGTCGTCCTTGCGTGCCGCTCTCTGGTGCACGGACTCCATGGCCCGATTTGCCCTTGCTCCTCTCGGTTGAACAACCCTAGCTGTCCGCCTATAAAGCCCCGAGCGCCGCCACCATCCTTCCTCTTTTCTCCTTGCGCCGCCACCTCCAGTTCCAGGATTCCCCAGAGAAACTACTCCCTTTCGTGTCATGACCGTGCTGTAGTGGATGGACGGCGCTCAAGCCTCGGAAGGATCCTACGGCTGTGATAGCCTTACCACTTTTACCATTAGTCAAATTCCCTTTTGTTCCGGATATGTAACAGTTAAATTTACTGTTCAGTAACTTTGCCGGCCATATAAGCCGCGCGTTGCGTGTGGAAAGGGTATGCTATTCTGTAACAAACAATTCCCCACCAAAATTGGGTCATGAATACATCGCTGTGTTCTTGGCCGATTTCCTTCCAATTTGCTTGATTTCGTTCTGATTTCGTTCTTGTTCCCGGAAGGAATTAGTTAGTGCTTGACAATTAGTATCAGATTCGGTCTTCCTCGGCAAAAATCTAGCGATGGGATCGAGCTCAGCTATGGTTGTGCAGCTTGTCTGCGCGTAAAATCCCGAGTGCTTCGAGCTGATCTTCGTTCGCGGTGGAGTTGGCGGTGAGTTGGTTTCAGATCTCGGGTTGGTGGCTCGTCCGCTCGTAAAATCCCTTGGATCGATCTCCAACTCAGGCGGCGGTAGAATTTCTGGGTGAACTTTTGGGGAGGATTTCGATCCGAGCCGATTCACCTAGAACTGAAGATGACGCGCACGGTGCACTGACCGGCCATGGCGGCGGCGGCGGGCCAATCGTCGGCGGCTCAGGTGGCGGCGGCCCAAGCGGTGGCGGCTCAAGCGGTGGCGGCTGATGGAGATCCTCTGCTCACTGGGTCTGTTGTTCCGGAAAGCGCAGTTACAATCGAAGATGTCACTGATGATGGCACGACGATTGAATTCGTGGAGCTGATTCAGGATGAGGTCGCTGATCTGAAGTCTCGCATGGGCAATGTCGAACACCATCTCACTGGTATGCAAGGGCAATTGAATTCGATTCATCAGATGCTGCAATCATTCCTACCCCCACACTCACCTGAAACTGCAACTGAAGAATCGACGCCACAAGTACAGGTGGATCAGGCCAAGGGAGTCATTGACTCTATCACTCCTGAACCCCACAAGAACACCATCGACCCTACTGATTCCAAGGATAAATCAACAGGCTCCACTTCTCAGCTTACCAAAGGTGATGCTCCTACCAATACTGGTTTTGGCCAAGTTTACACCACTACACATTCCAGGCCTAGTGACAACATAATTCTGAACAGGCCACATGCACCCAAACCAGCACCTACCACTTACATACCACCTCATGCTAGAACCATGGACCACAAACCTGTTCACCCTAACCAATCTGATAGGTGGACATTCAAACAACATGAGTACACTTCTCGACCACCTGACAACACATTTAGCCTATCCATCTCCAAACCCAAACTGGATTTCCCTACATTTGGTGGTGACAACCCAGCAGGCTGGACACGGCAATGTGAGAAGTACTTCGAGCTTGCATTTGTTCCTGTGGAATTATGGGTTTCTATGGCTACTCTACACTGTCATGGTCAGGCAGAACATTGGTGGTCAGGTTTGAGAATGTCTGCTCGTGGCATGATATGGTCACAGTTTGTCTCTATGGTTTGCAACAGATTTTCTGAGTACTCTATGTTTGATATCGTGGAGGTGTTTCATGCATTAAACCAACAGAATACAGTTGCTGCCTATATCAACAAGTTTGAAGAATTAATGGCTGGAATGCAGAGACAACATCCTGGTCTTCTGGAAGATTATTATGTCAGGTGCTTTGTCAAAGGCCTAAAAGACCCCATCAAGCACTTGCTGAAACCACATCGACCCAAGACATTAGGAGAGGCTTTCAGTATTGCAAGAGAGCTGGAGCAATATGTCCTTTACAAGAAACCTTCTCCAAGTTATCAGTCACACTCCAGTCGGCCACAAACATTTTCTGGAACCTCCTCTAAACAGTCTCTTCCTGCACTTTCTGGACAGAAGCTTGAGGTAGTTCAGAAGCCTGACAAGTTACCACACATATCAACCAAAGTAAAAGAACCTGGTGGCTGTTGGAAATGTGGTGATCCCTGGACACCCAGACATAAATTCAAATGCAAGTATTATCAAGCTGGTACTCATGCCATGCACCTTCAAGATGAAGCAACACAAGAGGAACAACAACTTGAGTATGAGCAGTCACCTGGTGAGGGCCAACCTGGAAGTCCTCAACAAACCCCTTATCTTATGCAGATATCAAAACAGGCAGTGACTGGTACTAGATCCATATCTACCTTCTGCTTACAAGTTACTATGGGGGGAAAAAGAGCTGTTGCATTAGTTGACAGTGGCAGTACTCATAGTTTTATGGATGTCTCTTTTGCCTCTAAAGCTGGGTGCACCATTCAAAACACTGCCTTACAAGTAGTCAAAGTGGCTGGGGGTGGTGAATTACATTCTGGTGGCACCATTCCTAGTTGTCATTACACTATCAAGAAGGAGAAATTTCACAATGAATTCCAGCTTCTTGAACTGAACAGCTATGACATAATTCTGGGTTGTGACTGGATATACCACCATAGTCCAATTGGTCTTGATTTGAAGGCAAGAAAGCTGTCCATAACAAAAGAAGGCTCTAAGGTGATCACATTTACTGATTACACCAGTCCTGACCACCACTCACCAATTGAGGTCCAGAAACTCAGCAAAATGATGACAAAAGGAGTGCTGGGGTATGTCCTTCAAATCAAGCTCATCCCTCCTGACCAAAAACAAGAACCATCGAATGATGAGGCTGTAGCCGACATTCTTGATCATTACAAAGATGTATTCTCTGAACCTACTGGACTACCGCCAAAGAGAGACTGTTCTCACTCAATACCTCTGAAACCTGATAGCATCCCACCTAATATCAGGCCATACAGGATGGCCAAGTTTCAGAAAGATGAGGTGGAGAGGTTGGTTAAACAAATGCTGATTGAAGGTATCATACAACCTAGTGAAAGCCCATACTCCTCTCCCTCTGTTCTAGCCAGGAAGAAAGATGGATCTTGGAGATTTTGTGTGGACTACAGGCAACTAAATGACCAAACTATAAAAAATAAATTTCCAATTCCAGTTATTGATGATCTCTTTGATGAACTGTGTGGAGCAAGGTTCTTTTCTAAGCTCGATCTCAGATCTGGATTCCATCAAGTCCTTATGAATGCTGATGATATTGCTAAAACTGCATTTAGCACCCATTTTGGGCATTATGAATTTCTGGTCATGCCATTTGGTCTTACCAATGCTCCAGCAATCTTTCAATCTATGATGAACTCCATCTTTGCCAAGCATCTTAGAGATTTTGTGTTAGTATTCTTTGATGATATACTTGTCTATAGCAAGACCTTGAGTGATCACAGGAAACACCTCTCTATTGTATTGGATATAATGCTTCAGCACAAACTATCAGCCAAAAGAAGCAAATGCACATTTGCAGTTCAGGAGATTTCTTACTTGGGTCATATTATCAGTTCACAAGGTCTTTCCACTGACCCTGCAAAGATCTCTGCGGTGCAAAATTGGCCCACACCAAAGAATGTATCACAACTCAGGGGCTTCTTGGGGCTGGCTGGCTACTACAGGAGATTTGTACACAAATTCGGTATTATTTGCAGGCCTCTACATGATGCTCTTAAGAAAAACTCCTTTGTCTGGGGATCTGACCAACAGTCAGCATTTGAAGAGATTAAGCTTCGACTGACCACAGCTCCAGTTCTTACCCTACCTGACTTCAACCTTCCTTTTGTTTTGGAAACGGATGCTAGTGGGTATGGTATAGGAGCTGTTCTAATGCAGCAAGGAAAGCCAATTTGCTACTTTAGCAAAACATTGAGTCATAAGGCATCATCTCAATCTACTTATGATAAGGAGGCCATGGCAATTTTAGAAGCATTAAAGAAATGGAGGCACTACTTTCTTGGTTCTAAGCTAGTGATCAGAACTGATCAAAAAAGATTGAAATATATGGCTGAGCAAAGATTACATGAAGGGGTACAGCACAAACTGATGCTTAAGCTGTTACAGTTTGACTATTGTATTGAGTACAAAAAAGGAAAAGAAAACAGAGCTGCCGATGCTCTTTCAAGAAAAGAGCCAGAATGTCTAGCCATTCTGTTGCCCAACCTGCCTGGGTTACTGAGGTCCTTAAGAGCTACACAAATGACATCCATTGCCAGCAACTGATTACTCAGCTCTCACTTGCTCCTGACCCAACATGTGGATATTCTCTACACTCTGACATATTGAGATATAAAGGAAGAATTCACATTGGGGGTGATAAACAAATCCAGAACAAGATCATTGAGACCCTCCACTCTTCTTCCATTGGTGGTCATTCAGGTATAACAGCAACTTATCAAAGGGTAAAGAAAATCTTCCATTGGCAAGGTCTCAAAAAGGCTGTTGAAACCTTTGTTATCAACTGTGCCATATGTCAAAGAGCCAAAGGAGAACATTGCCACTACCCTGGATTACTGGAACCCCTCCCTATTCCTGATATGGCTTGGTCACATATATCACTGGATTTTGTTGAAGGTCTGCCCAAATCTAATGGAAAAGATGTTATTCTGGTCGTGGTGGACAGACTAACAAAATATGCTCATTTTTTAACTCTGGCACATCCATTCACAGCTCAGCAAGTGGCACAATTATTCCTGGATCATATCTATAAACTTCATGGGTTACCAAGTGCAATGATTTCTGACAGGGATAGAATTTTTACCAGTGACTTGTGGCAAGCTCTCTTCAAGGCTCTCAAGGTCTCACTGCGAATGAGTTCTGCCTACCACCCTCAAACGGATGGTCAAACAGAACGTGTCAACCAATGTCTGGAGAATTACTTGCGCTGCATGGCTTTCTCTGAACCCAAAAAGTGGTCATATTGGCTTCCATTGGCTGAATGGTGGTATAACACTACCTATCACTCATCTCTCAAGCGTACTCCCTTTCAGGCATTGTATGGTTATCCTCCTCCATTGATCAGTGAAATCTCAGTTCCAGGTCCAGAATCTCCTGCCTGTGATTTTCTCACTGAGAAGAAGGAAATGCTCACCAAACTGAAAGATAACTTGTCCCAAGCTCAAGCTCGCATGAAGAAATATGCTGATGTTAACCGCACTGAAAGGTCCTTCTGTGTGGGGGATTTTGTCTATCTGAAAATGCAACCATTCAGGCAACATGCATTTGGACAAAGGAATGCTCTGAAGCTCACAACAAAATATTATGGTCCATTCCTGGTCACACAGAGAGTTGGACAAGTAGCTTACAAGCTCCAGTTACCATCAAGTGCAAAAATCCACCCAGTGTTTCATGTCAGTCAACTCAAAAAGCATGTGGGCTCTCATGCAGTACCGAGTATGGACCTTCCACTTGTTGACAAGGATGGCCGCATCAAATTCGCCCCTGCTGCAGTCATTCAAACAAGAGCCTTACCTCGTAATGATGTACTTGTTACACAGTGGTTGATTCAATGGGATGGTTGCCCCCCTGCCGAGGCTACTTGGGAAGACGCTGACTTCATCAAATCGGCATTCGGTTCATTCTACAGGAAGACCATTCGAAGCTGGTTCCCTGACTCCATGGAAGCAGTCACACCTAGTCACACTTGAGGACAAGTGCAGTTTCAAGGAGGGAGGATTGTCATGACCGTGCTGTAGTGGATGGACGGCGCTCAAGCCTCGGAAGGATCCTACGGCTGTGATAGCCTTACCACTTTTACCATTAGTCAAATTCCCTTTTGTTCCGGATATGTAACAGTTAAATTTACTGTTCAGTAACTTTGCCGGCCATATAAGCCGTGCGTTGCGTGTGGAAAGGGTATGCTATTCTGTAACAAACAATTCCCCACCAAAATTGGGTCATGAATACATCGCTGTATTCTTGGCCGATTTCCTTCCAATTTGCTTGATTTCGTTCTGATTTCGTTCTTGTTCCCGGAAGGAATTAGTTAGTGCTTGACACTTCGCCCACCTGTTCGTCTCCGACGCCGATGAGCGCCACCGCCGCGGAAAAGGTCGCGTCCCGGATGAAGATCAAGCACCTCCAAGCCATCCTCCCATGCTTCTTCCATCTACGTTGTTGGCTTCGACTCTGGAGCACGGGAGATGCAGGAATCGGGCGAAGTTCAGTTCGAGCCAAAAGTTTCAGATCGTCGCGACGTCGTCTCCGGTGAGCGTTTCGTTGAACCGATCCAGATTTCCGTCTCTACGTTGCGTGCCTCGTTGTTGACGGCCCTTAGACCCAGTTTTTGACCGTCAATTAGCTCTATAAATAAGGAAGAACTAACACTTGTTACTTGCATTTTGTTATCAAATAACCTATTTCCACGTGTACCTCTAGATTTGGATGTGCAGATGGAAAACAGGGATTTCCAGGTGTAAACAAGGCCCAGGCGACGATTCCAACACGTCCACCAAACGACGCTCGCCGCGGGATATAATTCAAGGATTAAAGCCCAGAACCACCCAGAATATCAACTGAGGCCACGCACCTGGAAAAGAGGCTAAAAGGCCGAGGGGAGGCAACCTGCCAAAGCCCAGCCCAGGGGGGCCCAGGGCCAGGTCGGCCGACCCAAACCCTAGGTCGGCCGACCTGACAGGAAGGCCCCCTGGGTCCACTTTTCTATGGCGGTTTTGCAACCGACTTCAGGAGGTCGGTTCCACCTGCAATCAATGCCACCGACCTACGGAACCGCCTCAATTCCACCGCCTTTGAGGGCTATAAATAAAGGGGTACCCCCTCCCCTTAGAGGACACACAACACAAGAGGCTCATTCCCTCCTCCTCACATCCAGAGCTAGGGGCTCTCTAGTTAGGCTTAGGCTGAGTAGTTGGGCTGCCCTTTTGGCTCCCAAGTCCCTTGGAGAGTTTGGGTAAATTCCCTTGTATCCTTTTACTCTCTTTGTAAGACTTATTCTCTTATCAATGGAATATCATCGTTCTTGTAGTAGTTATGTGCTTATGCTAGTTCATCGTTCATCCTTGATCTTGGATGAACGTTCTTCGTTCGTTCATGTTCGTTCATCGTTCGTTCATCGTTCATCGATGTTCGTTCATGATCGTTCATCGTTCGTTCGTCGTTCGTTCATACTCGATCATCGGTTAACGATGATCGTTCTTCATTGTTCATCGTTCGTCGCTCGTTCTTGAGCGACGAACGCCTATGCTTAACGTAGTGCGTAGTGCTAGCTTTGATCCTTTGTCTAAGTAATCGCTTGCTAGACCTAGTTGTTCCTTTTGCTTAGTCATCGGGTCCATTGTCTTGCAAGAGTGCTCTAGGTTTATCGCCTTGCGAGGTGCCTCGAGGATCTAGAGTTGTGGTTAGTTACGCTAGCATGGTGCTAGGGCTTCCTTTCCACCCTTGGATGCGTGTTCGTGCCCCACGGTTTGTAGAGGTAGGCGGCAGGTGGTGACAGCCCTGTCCGTCCCTTGTAATCCTCCACGTTCGGGTATGGCGTAGGAGTATATATGAAATGTCCGGAGATTGGGGCAGACTCTGATCGCTGGATCTCCCGATGATGGCTTGGCAGTAGAACAGCTTAGTCTTGGCTGTGTGCAGCTTAGGCTATAGGTAGATGCTACGCACGCTACTTGACGATGTACATTAGGAGTAGCAGTTCCTCTTACCTAACCTTAGTCTAGCTTAGAGCCGCCTCTCGCCTTTTATCAGAGAGTGGAAATGCCTGCTGTGTGTGTCACACTATCCTCTATCCATTTATCGCCTTACCCCTGCATTTGGATATTGGTTATGATCTATCATTTGTAACACCATGAGTATAAGTACACACTTGTCAACCACGTCTTCCTTTGGGAAAATATAAATAACGATACCCTGGAATACTCTCGGGTGAAATGCTACAACGGGTTATCCGTGCGCTTGCGGATTATCTTTTATGATCAAATACTAATAATACATTTCTAGCACTCGTTGCTAGTTGTGGATTATTATGTATCCTAAGCAAGTAACTTAACCCCAGGTATTTCTGGCGCCGAACCGGGAATATTCACTCTAGCCTAACCAGCCTAAGGTGGTGTTTTCTGTTTGGTTAAAGAAATACCAACAAGCATTTCTGGCGCTGTTGCCGGGGATATTCACTCTAGGCCTAACCAGCCTAAGGTGGTGTTTTCTGTTTGGTGTAAGAAATACCAACAAGCATTTCTGGCGCCGTTGCCGGGAAGACAATTGTTGACAAGTGTATACAATGATTACTCATGATTACACTTGATGGGAATTAACCATTTCCATTGCAGGCTAACCTTGATCTGTTTTCTCTCTTTGATGTGAAAACAGGATAGTGTATGCGTGGATTCAACTTGCCGGAAAACTTCGTTGATAATCCAGAGTCGCTTGTAAGGAAAGTTCGACCCCGCGTCGACTCTCCCTCACAAGCAACACTCCCGACAGACGAACCCACATCATCCGCACCATCAACACTTATTGACATGGCTGATCAAAGGACCCTCCGTGACTACTCTGCTCCCTCCGTTGCCAATGTTCCCGTTGGGCCCAATGTCAACGCCGGTGACGCAGGGTTTGAAATCAAATCAAGCCTAATCACTATGGTGCAGGCCATTCCCTTTTGTGGAAAGGCCACGGAGGACGCCAACACTCATCTCCAGCAATTCCTTGAGATATGCAACACATCGGCAACCGCCGGAGTCAACCAAGATGCTATCAGACTTCGTTTGTTTCCCCTCTCCCTCCTTGGGAAGGCGAAACAATGGTTCTATGCCAATCGTGCCAGCATTGACACTTGGGACCGCTGTTCTACCGCGTTCCTCGCAAAGTTTTTCCCGTTGGGCAAAACCAATGCCCTTCGTGGAAGAATTTCGAGCTTCCAGCAAGCCAACAATGAAACCATCGCCGAGGCGTGGGATAGGCTCCAAGATTACATATCCACGTGCCCACCCCACGGGATGGAAGAATGGCTCATTCTTCAACATTTCTACAACAGGTTGACACCAACAACCCGTGGACATATGGATGCCGCTGCTGGAGGAGCCTTCTTCTCAATGACCATTGCTCAAGCTAAAGAACTTATTGAGAAGATGGTCTCAAATCAAGGGTGGAGCGATGACCGTCTCCAACCACGCTCTAAAGGCGTACACCCTATCAAGGAGGTGGACTTATTGTCCGCCAAGCTCGACCTCGTCATGAAGCACTTGGACGACTTCAACACGCATGGTAGTGTTCGTTCACTTGACTCACGCATTACGTGTGAGGAATGTGGCAACACTGGCCATATGGGGAAGGACTGCCCCAACCATACCCATGAAGAAGCATTCTACATGAACAACAACAATGGGTATCGTCCAAGTGGAGGTCAAGGTTTTAACCAAAACCGCCAATCTTATCAAGGAGGTAACAATTTCTCTGGTTTTAATAACAATCAGCCTTCTTTGAAAGATTTGGTTTATGGCCAAGCTAAAATCAATGAATCAATCAACAAAAAGCTTGCTGCCAATGATCAAAGTTTAGAGAGTTTAAATTCAAAAATAGAAGGTCTTTCTTCCGCTTTCAAAAATCAGTTGAGCTTTAATAAAATGATAGAAACTCAGTTAGCTCAGCTTGCTGCTCTTGTTCCTTCTGCTAGTTCTGGGCAGATTCCTGGGCAACCAGAATCTCCCATTGAAAAAGTTAATGTTATCACTACGAGAGGAGAAATGTTCTCTCGTAGGACTAACCATGCAGGGAGACAGGCAAATAAGAGGAGAAACTTCTACAATAAAAACTGATCCAGGCTTTCCAGTAATCTCTTGTGCAATCAAGAGATTCCACTTCGACTATGCACTGTGTGACCTTGGGGCCAGCGTGAGCATCATGCCCAAGGCAATTTTTCGAGCAATTAAAGTACAGATTCCTCACACCAACAGCGATGCGGCTACAATTGGCCGACTCATCCTTTCGCTTTCCAATGGGGATTGCGGAAGATGTGCCGGTATTCATAAGAGGCCACACCGTCCCGGTGAACTTTGTGGTGCTTGACATGGATATTGACAAGGAAACGCCCCTCATCTTGGGACGTCCCTTCCTTAGCACCACAAAGGCCCAAATTGATGTTGGAGTTGGAGAAATCCGCCTCTACATCAATGGGAAGGAGGAGAAGTTCGAGTTCCAACCTCGGAAGAACAATGCTCGATGATCAAGGTCAAGTATGGGCCAAACACCTCCAACATTCAAGAAGTTGAAGTGACAGCCAGAAAAACGGACAGCCTCATTGCCCTATGGAAGAGCTTAGCAAAGATTGAAAATCCATCGCAGTTTCAACCAAAGAAACCTGCGACCACGAGGCCGGGATTATGGGTCAAGAAACCCGTCCCAAAGTCCGAAAAGCCACCTACACCACCAAAGATAAAACAAGTGTGGCAAGTCAAGGCGCAGCCCTCTACGTCCTCATCTCCAAGGACCGGGTCCGCGCCACCAAGTTAAACCCGTTGGAGAAGTCTTAGCCCGTCGGACTTTACACGACACGGCCCTGGCCGCCAGGAAAACCGGCATTATCACTCGGTTTGATTCTCTTTTCCTTTTGAGTTTTTCCACCACATTTGCATTTGGATTTCTGTCCAAACCACTTTGCATATTTATTTCCTCCACCAAAAATTTATTTGGATTTTTCCGCCAGCATATTTGAATTTTTCCCTCGCCATGCATTTAAAATTCAAAATTTTCAAAAACACTTTTGCGTTCAAAATGACTCATCTTTGGATGAAATTTTTGGACCACCCTTGTATCATCATGGAAAAGCCAAAAATATTTTTGCATGTTGAAATTTTTCATCAACATGTCGATTTTTGAATTTTTCGAAAAATTTTGAATTCGAGGCAACCTTTTATTTGGAAATCTTTTTGAGCAAATCTTTTTGAGGAATATCTGGACATAGCAACCATGGTCATCACTAATATGGCCGTTGGGTGCTGTGGGCCAAAGAGGGAAGAAAATGGGGCCAAGGTGGGGTCGGCCGACCCCACCAGTCAGGTCGGCCGACCCAAGGGGAGCCGTTGCTCCCTCCCACCCTTTGCTCCCAACGGTCACATGTACCTCCTAACGTTCAAAAACGGCTACCATGGCCGTGTATAAGAAGGGGTGGGCCGGCCATTGCTTTCTCTCCCTCTCACACTCTCATTTCTACTCCTCAACCTCACTTCACTCCATTGCTCTCAAGTCTTCCATTGTGCTCATTGAGTTCTTGCCTCAAAATTCTGCAAAATATTTCTCCTTTGGTTTGCTTTTTCAGTTTTGATTTGGTTTGGTTTTCCGAGTTGCGTTTTCTCGCTTGCAAAACACCGACGGTTTCATCAATTGGTTTTCACACTCTCATAACCCGTTCGGAGTTTTCGTTCTTGCGTTCTTGCTCAACCTCGCTGCAGCATGAAGCGTGCCGGCAAGGCCGTCGCCTCGCTGTTCCGGTCCGGGAGCACGGGCTCGGGTTCATCTCGACCTCGCACTCGCGCCCTCACCACCACCACCGAGCAAGTGTCAAGCCCTCAACATGAAGCCGCAACGGAGGAACAAGCCAACACCGAGCATCGTCTTCTCGTCGACACCGACCTCGACTTGGTGGGCGACGAAGATGAGCGCCTACGAAGCTCTCCGACTCCGAACATTTGCTCCTACGCGAGCATTTGATCCGGAACTGCTGCAAAAGATTGGTATGGATTCTGAATTTTCTCGAGTATTTTAAAGCTATAGGGTGGGATAAGTTTGCAAGTGTAGATGAGCAGGGTTCCCGCTTACTTACATTGCAGTTTTTTATGCACCCTACACGTGGTAGATGACGGTATTACCTTTCGGTTTTTCCGGGAGGAATATCATTGACATGAAAATCCTTAGTCAATGCCTCGGCTTTAATTCTCGCTGCACCATTGATGTTGATAGTTGATTCCGGGTTACTCAAAGTTAGCTTTTTGGCAAAGAATTTCTGCATCTCCTACTTGTGAGAAACCCCGAACTAATCATATTCATCATCCTACCTTGCGCTTGTTGCACATGTGGCTTGGCATTACCTTGTTTCCTAGAAGTGATATTAGGATTGTGCGCGAGGATGATCTGAAATTCTTTATGCTATGGTTGAGAAAAATAAAGATTGCTCCTGTCATGTTCATGATTGCTCAGTGGTTAGAGAATTTTAGAATGACTGGACCGATTGAGTGCACCTCGTTGATTACCGTATTGCTGCGGGTGTTGGTGCTTTGCATGATGCTAATGTTGCTTATATTGATACACCCCGCTCTCTTATCACCGAGGATTATCTTATTCAAGGTCATACACTTAAGCATGGTCCAAATAATTCTCTCATATTTTATTATGTCGGTTATACAAATGAATTCCCGTTACCTAACCGGGAACTTCGTTTGTATGGCTGTAAAAACCTAACCACACCTCTCGAAAAAGAGGAAGCTGCACGCAGGAGTACTTCTTCTCGCAGGAGGGACGCGGGGGGCCGAGCCGACCGCCGACACCGGGATACCCGCACCGCAGCCCATGGCCTATGCACATGGGCCAAGCTATGGTCACGCCGGGTATGGTCCCGGTGGTTACACACCACTCACCACCATTTGAGGTCGGCGGCTCGTCGCAGCAGGGTGCGGGCCAAGCCCAATGGACGCACCCTTCCCCGCGCGCAATGGGAGGAAATCTCCTCCGATTCGACGTCCTACTCACCACGGGCCGGTGGGCGACGTTCATCTGCAGCTCGTGATCCATATCTTGAGCAGCAAATGAATGCGATCACCAAGCAAATGGGACGTATCGAGACTCGAGGAGAGGACGTTGAGTACACTCTCAACCAACACGTCCTGCAGACCCACCAGTGGCAAAAAACACAAATGCCCAGCTCACCAACCTCACCAACTTGACGCAGCAGGCCAAGCCGATATGTTGGCTTACTTTCGCCACACCGGGTTCGATCCTCGACGTCACCCATGAGCAAGAACAAGCTGGGGGGATGCCATACCCCCCACAAAGGTATCATGTATCGCAACTTGTATCCTTCTATTTCTGTTTGTTTGCTTGTTCTTGCACCTCATATGAAAAATACAAAAAAAAAAAATAATAACTGAAAATAAAATAAAAATGACAAAACTAAAAAGAACAAAAATAGTCTTTAGTGTGGTTTCTAGTTTTTCGTAGTTCTCTTTATATGCGAGTATGAGTGTTTAGCCTTCCTTATGTTGAGATGATGAATAGTTGCTCTGTTTTATCTCTCGTTTGTACCTAGTCACAACTTAGTGCTCTCCCAAGTTTTGAGATTTTTGGCTTATGCTTACCTAGAACTTGAAACTTGTGGGCTGCATAGTGCTTGATCTAAGTCTAAGTTGTTGTGGATATGATATGGTACAATAGGGCTGCTATGATCTTGTTCAAAGTACGACTTGACTTCCGGAGTTTTTATTTTACAAAATACAAAAATGATAAAGTTCCTCAATGATCAAAATTCCTACCACAGCCATATGTTGTCTCCTACATTGCAAAACCGTACACATATGCTGCTTGTCATTGCATTGAGCTTTATCAAAATTGTGTGACCCTAGTGAGAAGCTTGTCATACTCTCATTGATCAAGATCACGTACACTCCACCTCGCATGCTAACTTCTACACTGAAGTTAAGCAATACCACCACACTTCCACCAACTACATACTCCAAAAATTCATTGTTACCTCTCTCTCAAAATATATAATCGGAGACATGGCTATGCAACAAGAAGAAAAAATATAATCCCCGCTCATACAAAGTGAGCATGATGAAAAAAAATGGGGGAAAGAAGAAAAATGTTGAGAAAAAAAA